>LUCH01004325.1:26049-52678 GCA_013368495.1 Paragonimus heterotremus | reverse complement strand
AATAACAAAAACAGAAAGCTACAACTAAAAACCACACAGTCTAGGGAGATACACTAGTGCAGTCCTAAATAAATCTAATGTGACTAAAAATGAGCCTACACTAGATGAAACAACCAAAAATCTAAAGAGCACGAGACAACCTGAAACGAATTCGAAACTTCCGCCACCACCGGTCCTTCCAAGCAAGCGTTGGCGGATTTCGAAGCCGCCGTTTCTTCCACTACGGTCTCACGACTAAGCATGGCTGGTAAGGTTACCGAAAGGCCCAATGAAATTTTGGTTGTCTTAACGCGTAGTCTGTTCGGCAGTGCAAGGTTGGCGAAATCCCGGGGGAATGAAGAGGTTGGGTCTAACTTGGCAAGTTCGGTTGGATAGGACGTTAAGGGGAATCGACCCCATAAAACAACTCTTCTATCTTTGGGAGCCCCCTCTTTCATGTTGGCTGCTACCTCCTCTACCTGCGCAACTGTCTTCTTGGTGGCTGCAATCCCAGGGAGAGCGACCGCTATGTACTCATTTAAAGACTGAATTCCAACTTCATTTCTGACAAGGTCCGTTGGTACTTTTCCAGCCTAATCTCCATGGAAGAAATGGAAGGGTAAACTGTGCCAGACAGAGTCCCGCATTTGCAGCCACAGGTTTTCTGTCTTGTTTCAATTTTCGTGGAGCGCGCGTGAACTGTCAGCGGCAAAGCTACGTCTTGACTGTCGCCGAATCTGCAGCTCATACGTATAAAATTCAGAGCTATACAATCAAAGTGTTTATACTGGTGTTCATAAAGGCTAGTGCATTTGAGGTGATACCATCTTTGGCACTGATAACACTGCACGCCGTTGAGTACGGACATTTCGCACCCGCAGCGGCGGCAAACGCTTATCACCTCAGTGAGTATCTGTTGGGTCCCAGTACTACTAGATCTGGCCCGGGCCATTGTCACAGTCAACAAGCAACATGTGATATAGAACGGGTACTAAAACAGATACAATGTAACGCAAAAATTTCAATCAATATGTTATTCAGGAACGAATAACAGTAAACGTATGCAATTGTTCGATGCTCAGGGCACCAATAAGACAAAAATATGATTAGACAATAGCAACAAGAGAATTCAAATCAAATTTTGATTTACTTGCCAAAACCCAGGATTGATTGGTGACCACTAAGTAATATTGGTTGGGTACTACTCAGCGTGCAGTCAGGAATGAAGTAGCACAAATCTTGGATTCCTGATAGCAGACGACGGGGACAGGAACGAACTGAGCCTGATCATTCGCAAAATGGAAGAATACAATTATGAGGATAGATGAGCGAAACTTTCGAACGCTTCCGGTTTTTCTGGGTGACTCGTTAGACCAGAAAAGCAACAGATCAGTACCTAATCATTTTGGAAAGGCTTTCAACGTCGTGTAACCTCAGCAAGTGCCCACCCTCCCTCGAAACGGAATAGCCATCAGCATTCAGGATTCGTTTATGACGAAGAGGTCGTCAAACTTCCTCAGTGTGACATTTATCTGACGCAGCTACGTTTGCAGTGACGAAGAGGTGGCGAAAAAACAAGTGACCTCTCCGAATGCTGACCGCTGCCTACAGTTAAAAGCTGTCGACAAAGGCAGAGAACTAGCTGCACTAGTTACGTGCCAGTTGTTGCGGGGGCACCCATCTTCGTCAGAAAGAAGTGTCCAGCCGACGGAGGGATGTATCGAAGAAAAAGACTAATTTCAACAGAAAATACAGATCAGCTATGGGTAATTTGATTGACAGGGATTACACTGCGGTGATGCGCCGGCCGAACGGATCAGCGAGACAAAGATAAATTCACACGAAATTAATCATAGGCGATGGACTCCTGCGCGTCAATAACATCATACCATTACGTTCCATTGAGGAGGCCAACATGCACGGTGCAAATGCACTATCAAAAATGTGGAATGGTGGGACGACAAAGGTTAATGGAGTAGCATCACTGCCCGTCACCAATCCGAAGAATGGGCAGATTCGTACGCTTGATTGTTCGCGGTCGATCATGACTCGCCGCCCAGTTCACGTGTTCATGCCATTCAGTTGATGGGTTTCGTAACCGTTAGCCACAATGAATCTTTGCGTGAATTAGCAGGTTCAGCGTTTGTTTATCTGCCTTCGTGTCTGTGATACGGCTCTGTCGGAGAAGTTGCCAGTTCCCTGAAAACATTGTGTGACCACAGGTGACAAGGTTCACTTGTGAGTGACCTTTGCCTTTGCCATGGTCGTGCGCGGCTCCGGTCTTCACAATCGACAATTGTTGTTGTCATTCCGACTACACATTTAGACTGTACTGTCTATACTTTTGTCATGTGGTGGACTGAAAAATCTCTATCTAGAATCGTGCCTATCCTCCACAGTAATTAAACCAGAAAACCAGTTGGTGGACAATGAGGTGTATTGCAAGTAGACCGGGAAAGCAAGCTGTAAACGAAGCACAACAGAAGCAAAGCGCGATAAACCAATAGCTAACGACCGGAAGTTGTTAATTGTGGCCTTAGACGGTCAAACTAAACAAGAAAAATGCAGACATATAATCAAATAATATCAATAGTGTCAACGGTCGAAATAACTAGCAAGATAGGCTGATACGTGGCAAATCAAGAGTGTCTCTACAGTCTGATCTATTCCCTTTGACCTTGCTTGTTGACCCTATAAATAAGAACGGGTTTGTGACCATGTTGTCTTCGAATTGCGTGACATAAAGTAGCCTTGTCCGGAAGCTAGTCTTTTCACGGTGTTCGTTCGTTAGCCTCAAGCGGTTGGGTTGACCGGGAAGATACGTATTAATCGTGCATATTTCGTAGCCAGTCGTTCAGAACCGTTGAACGTCGTTCCGTTATCTACCGTTTCACTAACCGTTATTCTGTTGTCCGCTTACGCGCTCGCAGGCCCTATACCATCAACATACAACAGGCTCTCGGACACAAGCCAGATGCCGTTAATTTACCTATCGTTATCGATGCCATCCGTTGTGTTGCCACTCCAAGTGATTCCGTTGGTCGTACGTTATAAGTGTAAGATGAAGTTGGATCTACTAGTTCCAATTAACATGAGAGGAACAGGCCATCCATGTCACTCAGAATGTCGTTACTACAAAAAGTCAGGAAATTTCCGTTTCGTGTATCGGTCCAAATTCAGTGAATAAGGTGCCTCGAAAAGAATAATACCATCGGACAAAAGTGGATGACATTCCAACAGGATTGAATCAACCCAGTTTCTCCCAAAGATAGACACACCCTAGTTTATGACTGACTAGACTTAAACGAACAGTCCGGTTATACAGTCGAATTTCGGATGATTTTGTAGGCTGCTTTTCATTTCTGTCTGAAATGTTCCAGCGAACCTTTTCGAAAACCAGAAATCCGGACGTGTAACAAACGGAAAGAAGTCAAGTGATGCGGATGACTTGATACTGTAATGAGCGATCGAAACTAGTTAACGCTCACGAATTGAATTCGAAGTGGTCGCTACGTCAAAATCGTGCACGGGGGCTCTGAACAAACGGACAGTCAGACAAACAAAGAGGATGATTGCATTTAAATTACCGCTATGTGTTGCGTAATATAACCTTGGATACAATCTCGGTCTGCTCTTTTGGTTGCATGTTACAAATTGGTGACCCTGCCAGGATACGAAATGTCACGAAATGCAAAGAAATCTGAAGAAAACCAGCGCCCTGTCGCCCCTTGCATTTCCAGAGAGTTCAGCCATCTCACGCAGACACTGACGGGTAGTCTAGACAGGTTATCGACGAGACTCACAACAACAGGCCTGCAAGTATTTATTCCACATCCCGATAAGTTCACTATGGGGGGTCATTATCCCCGTTGGGAAGACCAAGTACAAGCCTATCTTCGGAACTTTCCCGTGGAGTCCCATAACAACCTGATCTTGAACTTGCCAAGCGGGGAGGCCTTGGATGTTGTGGTCGAGGCCAAAATCCTGGATACTCCTGTATCAGACTGGACTTTCACGGAACTTCGACGTCTATTAGATACCCCCTTGCACCCAACAGTCTATCGACAGGAGTTTCACGGTCGTAACCAACTCGAGGGGGAGACCGTTTGGTCGTTTGTTTGTGAATTGCGGCGCCTGGCCGAGCGAGGTTACGAGAGAGAGTCCCAAGAGGAACTCCAGAAACGAATCCTTGGACAGCTAGCAGAGGGAATCCTGCAAACGTCTATAAAAAGGGAGTTCCTGCTTCACCCGCCCGGCGACCTTGATGCTGCTTTGCGGTTAGCCGAGAATCTCGAAAGAGTCGAAACAGCCGTCAGTCGACCGGCACATTAATGCGTGGCGGCACGAGCAGCCAACCGAAGGGACAGCCCCCCAATGTACAGGTGGAACTCACAGCTTGTTTCGCGGACGGGGGCCGACAACGGCGACCCTGGTCGAACAGACCACGCAGACCGGGCGATCACGAATTCAGGGCAAATCGTCACGCCTCCGAAACCATCGATCGGGCCCCAGATCACCACATGAGAACAGGTAAGCCCTGTGATTCTGTTTACGTTCCTACCACTTATTGACTGCTCCCAACTGCTGTCTGAGCTTCCGGTACAAATAATAATATGTGGAATAGCAATTGTAGGTCTAGTGGACACCGGAGCGTCAGTAAGCGTAATCGGCACACATACGGTACGCAGACTCTCGAGCTACCGACGGAAACCGTGTTACCAACGCATTCTTACAGCCAGCGGTGAACAAATGTCGACGGAGGGTAGAATCGTCGCACCGGTTGTAATAGCCGGTTGTCATATAGAACACAATTTTGTAGCGAGCCCCAACCTCTCATCCTGTGTTACAGTCGGGATGGATTTACTAGGCCGTCCTGAGTGCACACTCGATCTACCCAACCTTCATCTAAGGAGCCCGTCCGGCACCACCCACTTAACACCTATGTCCAAAACTCCACCGGAAACTGACTTCTCCCTCCAAGTCATTATTGCCCTTTCTGAAGTGAATCGCCAAATTTGCGAGGTAATTCAGCAAAGTGCCCAACGACTGAAATCAATAACTAGAAGTCGGCCACACGTGTTTGCATGGGAAGGAGCAAGGTTGGGCCGCACAGACATTCCAAGGCATCGAATTAATATTGCAGACGCACCACCGATCAACATACCCCCACGCAGAATACCCGCACACCTTCAAGATGAAGTACGTAAGATGATTGAGGACATGCTGCAAAAGAATGTGATCCGACCGTCAAACTCCCCATGGGCTGCCCCAATAGTCTTGGTGAAAAAGAGAGGCGGCGACTTACGATTATGCGTTGATTACAGAGAGCTCAACCAAGTAACAAAGAGACGCATTTCCATTGCCTAGAATCGACGACCTCTTCGACGCTGTCGGCGGGGCCACGTACTTTAGCACCTTAGACTTGGCATCTGGAGATTGGCGGGTGGAGGTCGGAGAAGATGACCGAGCCAAGACGGCTTTCACCGTGCCGTCGAGGTCGTATGAGTTCGACGTTATGCCCTTTGGTTTATCGAACGCACCTGCGACCTTCCAACGCTTAATGCAGAAAACACTGCATGACTTGATTTCCAGAGCATGCCTAGTGTATCTAGATGATGTAATAGTCCACGGGAGAAACTGAGCGAGAGCATATGCGTAATTTGGAGTCTGTGCTTGACCGCCTGGCGGAAGTCGGCTTGAAACTGAAGCCTTCAAAATGCCACTTCCTGCTGAAAGAGGTAACATTTTTGAGGCACGTTATCTCTGGGTCGGGTATTCGCACAGACCCGAAAAAGACGGAGCAGATTCGATCATGGCCCACGCCGAAGGACGCAAACGGACTGAGGAGTTTTCTGGGACTGGCTTCCTATTACCGCCGTTTTATCACTGGTTTCGCCCACATTTCCACCCCCCTGACCAGACTGTTACAAAATGACCAGGAGTTCTCATGGACAGAAAAGTGCGATCGTGTTTTTAAAGCACTACGCGAGGCCCTATGCACAGCGCCACTGCTAGCATTCCCTGATCTGTCGCCGACAGCCGAGGTGTGGATACTGACACAAGCGACTGTGCAATCTGGGCGGTCCTCTTCCAATGAGGACAAGACGGTAGAGAACGAGTGATAGCTTACGGTAGTCGGTGTCTGAGTAAATGCGAGAGGAATTATTGTACAACGAGGAAAGAAATGCTTGCCCTAGTATTTTTCGCAAGATAATTTCGGCACTATCTGCTAGCAAAAAGGTTTGTCGAGCGCACGGACCATCAATCCCTCCGTTGGTTGCAGAACTTCAAAGATCCAGAGGGACAGTTGGCCCGCTGGCAGGACGTCTTACAAGAATACGACTTTCAGTGTGAACATAGACCCGGCAGGCGACAACCTAACGCAGATTCTCTATCGAGACGCCAAGCGCGCAACCATGGTGATTGTCCGTCCTGTACTACGCAACGCGTAACGCTAATCAACTTACAGGGCGCGGAATACGGGCACTGGCAACAGGCTCAAGCGACAGATCCTGAGACTGCGCTACTTTACGAAAGGCGCTGAAGTAACGGCAAAAGACGCTACGTTACAACGACCGTCTGAGGTGACCAGAAGGTATTAGAACCGTAACAAGAAAAAGTTGCTCAAAATATTAGCGGTCGTTTTTATTATTGGCTATCATCAATCTATCCAGGAAAACGGTTTAAGATTCAGATGATAAGGAATTGCAATTCCGATAACTCTTCGGTGAAAGATGTTGGGTCATCTTTTTATTCTCTGGTTGCACACTATTTTTCGTGCATGCTACATACATTGTACACACAAGATACTTGTCTGCTTTCTGAACACTACACACTTTGTCCTTGTGCACAGTGTCTGCATCCACGTAGTAGTTTTTGCCATGGTCTGACTGTGACATCATTTGTATTGCACTGAGGGAGTCGAATTAGGTAAATCTTCTGTCATCCATGAGGAACCTTATCCCAAAATACAGCGAATCTAGTGTGGTGGAATCTATATTGAACAAATACTGCCAGTCACTGCAAATAACCTTAACACTGTTGACTCACTGTTTTGTTTTCATGTAGCATGTTCACCTGGTACACAGGGGAGTGAACAGCTGTATCCCGGAGGCAATAGGGCTCTCTCTAATAGGCTACACACAAAGCACTACTGCCTATCGAAATAGTGACTTCAAGCTAACCGAGGGAACGATGCTGATGTGTTAAATCTCTGGCCGATGATGATTACGGTCAACTTCGAGCCTAGCAACGAGCAATAACTAGTCGCAAAATAACGTTTCTGCAGTTTTACTAGTGGGAATAGTTGAGGTATGTTATCTCCGGCTCGGTCGTTGATAAAATCTGGTTTGTATTCGTACGCTGCGACCTACTTCCAAAACAACAGACCACAACTGCAGTGATCAGCTGTCATGTGGCTTCTCTAAGGAACCCGGCTACAACCGTGTTTCCTCGTTTGCCTGTCTTGTACGCATGATTCTGTGTACGTCTGCTATAGGAGGCCTGATACGAACTCATGGTCACTTTTTTCAGTTATGCAACTAATCACACGCGGCGAATGCCCGCCATTTTCCTGACGTCTCACCTGTCACTCCATTCGTCAAGATCGTCTAACCGGTGACTTTCTTAGTTAAATTCAACGCACTCAAGGATTCCACGCACTTTTAGCTTGGCGCGCCTTTGAATGCCGTCAAGTAAACTGAAGCCCACCGCGCGCCCCTTTTCTTTCTTCTCTTGGTCGTTGCTGTTAGCCCCAGACGAGCGTAGAGTTAACTGCTTATCGCATTTCCAAACATTGCCGGAAATATACGGTTCGTTTCCAAACCCCACTGCGTTCATTTGGTTTGATGGCTGTTGGAATTACGTTTCGACTGCTCTTCAGGAAAGGCGTTTTAAATTGTCAATGGACGAGGGTCAAACCCGTACATACCTGTCTACTAAATAATTCATTGGCAGGGAAGCTGAGACATTCGCCAAGTATTTGCCTTCAACCACAATCAGTTCTGCATCCTCCATAAGAACAAAACAAGAGCGAGAGGCGGCCTCACAGATTCCATAATTTGATTGGGCTTTAACAGCATTAAACCACTATGAACAACCGTGGAGCCATTGTGACTATTGTTGCACAGTCAATATCTGAGGTCTGCTTGAATGTGAAGACACGACTCGAAGCGGTTCATAAAAGTAGCCTACTGTAACTACTTTCTCGAGAAGTGCACGACTATCATGCTTCTGTTATCGGATGGCCGTTTCTAAAACTCGTTCTAAATTTGCTAAAAAGTTACTTGATCGGATATGAAAACAGGTCGCAATCCAGCAAATGTGCGATCCACCATTAGGAGGGACGTGAGCTGCTGTTTTATGGAGGAGTGCCCTCCCGCATGCAAATGCTGACTGTTATCAATACATTCGGAGCATACTTTATAAGAATTTGTGATCGCTAAGCATGGAAACATCGGTTGAAATGAAGGCATGTCCCATTAAATGAGATCAGAGCCGTAATGGCGTGACACCTATTCGGATCAAAGTAGACGTGAAACTACACAACTCCCACGGAAAGGTTATTGATATTGAGTTAGTGTTAGGCTGTTTCGACGGATTTTCACAGAGCCAAGGGTGGGAAAGCTCATAATAAGAATGCTCGTCCTAAGCTATTTCACACTACCACTGCACGATGCGTAAAAACAAGCGTTGTTTAAGAGTCTCCGCCGAGCAATTGCATCAACCAGCGATTCCGAATTCGGTTGCTTAGCGCAACATAGGGTAGAAACACATGCCGCTCGAATGTGTCGGATGCTTTCCTATATATATAACGAGAGTTCGTTCGCGTCGACCACTCGCGCAACAAACGTTCCACAATATAGTGAGTCGCAGCAACATATATGACGAAAACCAAAAAATATCCAGCAAGTCGCCTGGGCGATCGATACCAAGAAACGAATACATTTATGTGAATGTGCAGTGAGTAGACAGCGAGAACCATGCGCACCTTATGCCTGGTCCACGTAACAGTGGACACTGTTATCTGATCCATTCAACTGGTTTTAAGTAATCCTGCATATCTACGAGCCGTGTGACCTGATGCAAATGCGGCCTAAACAGTCGTCGAGCACTTCTTGTTAGCCGTTTAACAACACGCCATGTTGGGAAGTCCGAAAAACGAATGAAGTGTACGTGGTTTTGATAAGAAACATCATCACTTGTCATTCACTGCTGAACGAGATTGAATTTCGAGATATCTTTGTCAAATTCTCACCGAAGACATCAGGAGTATTCAGATACGTTTTAAGTTTGTAGTATCGTAGGAAACTGTGCTCTGAGTGGCTAAAATCAACGGAAATTTACCCGTCATAGTCAGACAATAAGACACGGCGCATGAACGAATAAACAATGAAAAGAAGCTCACCGTGAAAAATCCATCTGTGAATAAACACCATGAAGTATCCACTCAGGTTACAATCTTGTCAAAAATCGGTTCAAATGATTTAAACGTCAACCGACGATCGGAGGAAAACAGTACATCAGTGGACCTACGAAAACTAGTAAAGCCTACAGCAAGATTAGCTCGTCCAGCAAGAAGTTACACTGATGACGCCATTAAGTAAGCCAACAGAAAGCTTTCAACTAGTAATTTACGATTGTTAAACTCTTGGTAGTTTCCACCCTTCGAACACTGAAACAGAATGCATCACCACCAACATCCAAATCGTTACAAAACAATAGTGACCTCAACACGTCCAATCACATATAATTTATGATGATGCTGATGAGCTCTGGTGGCTAGACAATAAAGGAAAGACGCATGAACGTACAAACAGGAGCAAAATCAACGACAAGATGGACAAGTTTGGGGGTGGTCTGGGGCTAAATGGAACAAGTTTGACGATCATAGCCGAATGATCGAGTGGGGGAACAAGTAAACAAGCAAGACTAGCTGGCCATCACAGCAGCAAAAACAGATAGAGACGATGCAGATGCACCAACATCACTGCGTTCGATTCCAACTGTACGGTCGCAAACTAAAAAAAACTATGCGAAGGAATACGCATGCCTTGATCGATAAGTGAAGAATGAAATGCTCGTGCACGTCAAATGTTTTCCGACATGCCCTACAAAATAAAAGCACGCGTTTAAAGAATACAAAAAACGCTTTGTAGTTGGCGGCCAAGTGAGAGACAAGTTGTGCGGCAGAAAAAGGGATCAAATGAGACGAAATATAGAAGATAATGGAGGCCAACTACCGAAAGTGCATGTGTGTGGGAGGGATGGTAGGGATAAGGGCAGAATCATACCAAAATCCATTCCGTGTTATGCGGCGACATCAGCTCGGCTGTGGTGCTAGAAGCTAACTGGTGGCTGAGCCATAAATGATTCAATCGTTTGTATTCGGCGTCGACCAAGAACAACGGGTTGCCACGACTGGCAAGGAGAAACGAGGAAAGACATGAACAAAATGAATGCGAGACTGTGATGGAACTAGGAAGAATATAAGCAGACGAAACGCTAACGGGTTACTGGAAACTATACAGGTGTTGAATAAGATCGCAGTATGAAGTAAACAGAAACAACTGCGGTGAAAGGGACAAAAACATCACAAACAAGCTGCCCACACTTAGACACAGACACTTCTCATACACTCTGGCACACAAGCGCGTTTCTAAAAACCGACTTACATGGACTAGGCGCCGATCACGGGACGCCGCAATGCAAGCTACCACGTTCGTAGTAAACGCACCAACTTTAGGTACGATTCACTCGTACTCACACAGATATGTTTCACTGGCAAAAATGGATCCATAAACCCAGTGGGCTCATTTCGTTTGTTTCAATGAACAAGAAAGCTGTTTTGTTGTATTTTTGCAGTATAACAATGTGACTATAATCCAAGTCAATAGAGGAGGAGAGTAGATCCGTTGTCTTCAGCAAGCGAAAAGTGCTTCGAATACCAGCCTCGAGTCTCACATTTAACGTAGCCAAACAGAGTCAAGTTTGGAACACACATTTCTCAAAAATGTTTCCCTCTCATTAGGAACTAATGAAGCATTTTTGCATGTGACTGTAAGGTTCTAGCAATGCGTGCATGAAACGCCATTTTAAGACGTACCTGAAATACGGATTAGCATCTGATTACGACCGGAAGGTATTCATGGAGAGGGAAACATGTACCCTCCTCCCGGGACTCATGCAACGTGAACAAGTCCGGGAAGGGGAGATAACATCGATATCCCAAAGTGACATAACGAGGTTCAGTGGATGGACAAATTAGGACACGCACGACGGGTTGACAGCAGCAGCTTAATAGGCTATGGCGACAGGCATAGATTTAGTTTGGTTAACACGTGAAATACGACGACTTGCGTGAGTCTAAACAAAACCTACGATAAGTAATTGTCATTCAATTATCTGGACATAATTTCCATTTGTACACATGGGAAAAGGCAGTTCTCAAGCGTAAGAAATTGACCCGCTATACAAATAAAGGGTAATTGTTTACGAAGAGCGTGCACATCCATTTTCTACAGAATGACGAACATAATTACGACTGAGGATAAAAAATAACCTGAGAGGTATGGAAAAATAACTAACGAACAATATGTCGGTTCTTGAATCTTTCACTTATATGGTAGTAGGTGTGATGAACGTTAACCAGGTAGGTATATCAAATGAACAACAATAGCCGCCATATTACATCAGAGAATTCCAAGCAACAGATACACGAATTACAGCGCAACAAGTGGAAAAACAGCAAGCAGAGTATGCAAGATAACCGGCCAATAAAAATTGAGGACTGCGAGTTTGGCAATAGTTACGAACTGTGAATCTGACTGATTGTGGGCTAAGAGAGGTTGAGTGTCCTTACGGAAGCAGAGGCCAAAGTTGCGCAATCGGAAGCTATGGCTTCCGTAACTAACCAAATATACAATTTAGGACAATGACTGTGTAACTGATAGAAAAAACAACCAACCATCTCTGTTGATAAATCTCTTTACTCACTACGGTTAAGCTCTTCATATTTATTGCTCCCTATTTTATCGTTCTCAGGAATTCAATGAGCATTTTCAAACGAAATACATATTGAAACAATTGGTTCCCTTGAACAGTTAGAACAAAGCAATTAGAACTCGAACACTGGTAGATGCAAGCATTTCGTATTGACTCGTCAGTACCAAATTTACAATAACACGGGTGCGTTTTTTTTATAGCAAACAACTAGAGGGATGGATAATCAATAAGCAGGCTAGAATAGGTCATTAAGTCCAGGGAAAGGTCAAGTTCACGAACAGTTGTTTCTGAACGCAGAGAGCTGGCTTGAGTCGGTTGATTGTATTACCACGATGGATAAGTTGCCGACAACCTTGAGGCGGACTGAGACTCTACGCATTACCTTCAGATGCATTTGTTCAATTCTATCGATCCACAAAAGTCAAACTTCGGGATGTACGGCATAAAACGTTTTTGATTTCGATTGTTTGTTTGAGATATCACAAACATACGAACAAACAGCCTAAGCATGAGTGCAGTGTGAGGGGTGCAGTGACAACCGCCGCTCTACACAACGTAGAGATTATGTCGCTCATATACTCAACTACAAACCAGCAATTATGCAGAGGGATAAAAAAGTATCGTAATAAACAGAACACATCAATATATACCCAGATAGACCCCGATCGGACAGTTCGAACACCATTAAATTAAAACGCACTCCATAAGGATAAAACACAATTGACAAAACAGGGAACCTCATACGCGGCTCTCCTAGTATTCCAATGATGTCTGCTCACCCAGACAGTGTGGGCTAACATAAAACGTAGTTGGATTTAGCAAACCTGTTCTGTGTGCATACCTTTACTTCTAACCCTTCAAATCAGACAAGATTACACAACGCGAAACCAGAATTAACTTGTTCCGACCAATTTAATACGATCTGAGCATCTAGCAGTCATCTGTCGAATGGAAACTCAAGCAAGCGTGTTCAGATTCTTGGTAAGAAGGCACTTACCGGAGTCCTGCATCCGCTTCACCGAATGAATCTCGATACGGGGCAGGTAAACCGGTAAGGCGACGGGCCTGATCGGAAAGCAACTGGACATAGCATGTGCGCAGCTGCAGCACCAGACTGTAACCCGAATGACAACGTCGTGAATGTGCTTGCATGCCATAGATCATTGATCCTTGTCTTGTGCCAGCGGTGGCCGAGCTCTGTGAATCGTCCGTCGACCGTTCGAATAGACAGCACCCGTAACAAAGCATGCAAGCCATGTGGCCGCATACGAGACATATGGCTGGGTCCTTAGGCGCGTGACAGCCCATCTGACAACTGAACAGAAAGGAGGATATGCGACGTACTAAAGGCTGTACAAACTCAACGACTATTAATAGTACGCCAAATACAACAACAACAAAATGATACCCGAAAAACGGGGTGAAACGGATAGCAGCTTGAATGAAAACCGACTAGATATAGTGTAACGTTGTTAACTTCAATCTCTAAGGAACCATATGGGGAAATTTTTATCCGTAGATGTTCAATGATTAGTCACAATCCAGAACTTCTTAACTCGGAACTACAAAACATACCAAAAGACCAAGACTGTCCGGCGGAACTTACGAACCTAGAAGGAAGAACATTCTATACAAAACTTTTCCCACTAACTGAGCACAGTCCGATTAACCGAAACACCAGGATACAATAACCTTAGTTCGATTATTGAGTGGACAGCAGAGAAACACAGATTGAGCTATCGTTTCAACCTCAACATAACACACTGTTTTCTCGAGTATGACATAGTGTTCAGTGTGGAGGTCGTATGCTATCACGCTGTACGAGCCAAGGCAAGAGCGATTCGAACTGGAGGCTACTTAATGAGTAAGTTACGGACACGAAAATCCTTGAAATGAAACGCAGATAGAGCACTTCGAAGCATATAACACAAGGTCACATCAGCAGGGTTATAGGAACTAGAATAACAACTAGTCATCAAGCACCACCGTCAGGTAATTCTTTCAGCCTTTATAACATAAGGTGATTGCAACCATACAAATTAAAACACAAGTCGGCTGGATACTGTTAGGCTGCTCTAAGCCAGACAACAGTAGCAGTCGTGCTGATCCGGAAGCGAACCTGCAATTGTTTGGATGGGGGGTGGGCATCGTTACATTAGTGCAAGCAGAAAGCTAACCGGAAAGCTACTTACTGGAATTCCACTGAGAGTGACAACAAAGTAGTGTACTCCCTTGGCAAATCAATGAGTCGCGGACAGTACAGATTGGGCGCCGGCAACAACGGTAACTCTGTCATTGAAGGCAGTGACTGCTGCAGTAGCTGAGCACTTGTCGGGACAATCGGAGCGAAACGGATGCAAAGCTGACGGTACAACTGCCGACTGAGCGCCGTGCGCCCGATTAGGCACCAACTGATAATGAGTCGAGCGAGCCAAAGTGATTCGGATAAAGAGGATACATCTTGCGTGGCTAACAATGATAACAGAGACTCAGAAGCAACAGTTTCGTCCAACGGCTCTGTTGGGGTGGACAGAACCACTAGCAAATCTGTTGGCCCGGCAGGAAGACCCAAATAGGTCAACAACAGACCGTACTCATCCGGAGAGTCTGCAAAGCAAGAAAGAGACAGGTAAGTAGGAAACGTCGCGATACAACCCACCAGACAGGAAACCGAATAACATACCTGTAACGTCAGTAGAACTCTCACAGCCTTGTTTCAAACCCGCGGGAACATCCACGCCAGTTATTTGATGCATAACAAAGGCAGCAATACGTAAAAAAGGCAAACAACTAGTACGTAAGTGTATACTGAGCTGCTGGACCATATTGTTGCGAGCACCCTCGGAGGATTTGCAGGAGATTAAGTTGTCCGTCGAGGGCAGGCCGGCCAAGATGCACAATCGTCGCCAGACTTGTAGTAACTAAGAGGCGAAAAAAGCACGGGCGAACGGAGTTGCTGTCAATTAAGTGGAAATAAGACAAACGTATCATCAAATTCAAAAACAATGAGTGAGAACTCACTTGAGGAGATGACCAACCAGTCAGTTTCTGCCTGTCCATCACTGGTAGACTATATCCATTCAACCCACTGTCAGAACGCTGCGGAGGCGTAGGTTTCCAGGCGAGTAATGCCTGTACGAGTAGTGCAAGGTAACATAATCGTACAAGGTGAGCTTCATGAGCATCACCGATCGGTAAACGAGGTCGCCCTTCGTCACAGGCTAATAACGCTGGACCCAACGAGCCTGGACCAACCTCAGTAGACTGGCTAGTAGTAAGATTGGCCACCTCACGTACACACTGACATGTCAACATCACACTGTCTTCCTCGAGCCCAGGTCGAAGATGGAGTAGACTGAGAAACAAAAAGGTGATGTCCACCTGGGGAATTGGATTAGAAAAAAAACAGACGGAGTCGAAAAAGAAGTTATACACAGTTAGAAAGGAGGGTAACAATCAGAAGAAGCAGCAATAGTTACCTCCCACAACAAGCTGACTGGTCGACTGCTTTGCGTCAGAGAGAAATCAACGGATTCAGGTCCATTCAATCGACTTTTATTGGCCGCTTCCGTTGCACTTTGAACACCCAGGCTAGCGGATGTGGGCCGGGGCATCAACAAACGCCAAAGGTAGCGGGCATCTTCAGTGATTGCAACGCGAATAGCTAGTTCGGCCACGTGCATAATGTTAGGAGGTGAATTTTGACGGCAAGAATCTAAGAGAGAAAGTAGAGGTCACGAGAAGAGAAACTCGGTTGGGTTGTACAAATATACATGGTGATCTAGCCATGTGATGAAAAGTTGAGGCCAAAATTGATAGGAGTCGTAAAATATCAGCTGAACGGGTCTAAAAATCCATGAAACATGCAGATACACGTGGATGTACCATGTAGTTTGAATAGAAGCGCATAGTTTACTGTGCCGCACCTTTTGCGAAACGGCTAAACGATACCAGAAACGAGGTGGATAAACAGAATCAAGGAGAAAAGGGGGCGAAGGCGGTTATTACAGTAATTTTTGTGGTTTAGAAGTCATAGGTGACCGTTTGGAAGTATGTATTCCACCTTAAGCGATCAGTTCTGATTGACGAACGACAAGAAATACTGGAGTAGGTCGTGATCATTCCCATGCCAAGTCTTCTGAACTACCTAACCCTTAGAAGAAGATAAGGGAAATGACAGACAATCAAGTTCGGTGATGTGAGTGATGATGTTTGACTAAGTTTCCTGTAAAGTAGGAACAAATGATGGTAGTAAAAATGGGGGAAACCGCATAGTAGATACGGTCACAGTATCGCTTGCAAGATGTGTACAGGTGCCTCAATATCAAATGTTTAAATCTAGACGTAAGTTTATGAGTTAAGTTCTTGCATATTGGTTGCATGGCAGTTAACCATCAGTGCATAACCCTAAAGCGTTAGCGTCAACGACACTAACAATGATGGTTTAGGTTAAAACGTCTTAACGTGGATTTCTGTGTACCTGTCTCCACAAAAATGAACCGAGACGGTTACCAAATAGTGAATCATTCAGCAGAAAACATACGAACAAGTCATTTAAAAGGATGAGGGCTGAATGACTCCGTGGCCGGTGTATTTCTGATCTCCGCAAAACGGTTCAGGTTGGCTGCGCAACAAAGCTGGAGCAAAGCAGCACAGACTTATTCCGTTTGTGCCAGACAAGTGTTTGTCGAACCGAACACAAGCAGACGAACAAACGTTGTATAAAGTCATAACTTAACCAACAAATGGATATCACATCTGTTCTCCACGGATAGCACTTTGAAACCGCAATCCACGAACCGGCAGCCAAACTACTTACTTCGGACCAATTAACAGGTAGCCTAGAAACAAACTCAAACGTGGACAATCAACAACATCACTGGGACAAGTAATTCATACCGAAATTCGGTAAAACAAAATCCAAGACTACAGAACTGTGGAGGTTGGTCCATTGTACCGAAAAAAATCCGAAAACAACAAATCTAGCGACCGTACCTTGACTTGTGGGAAAAGATGCGGCATCAGAAGCACTGGGAGCACAGTAAGCCCACCACCACCACTGCATCGGATGGTCACGCAACTGAGGCCAGCAGAAACGATGACTGACTGCATCATTACAAAGGCCATCTGGGTGTGAAGCACGATGACCTTGGCACAATGAGGAACACCCACGAGAGACAGCCGCATGACGAGCGTGTGCGGACAGGGACGCATGCAACACATCACCAAGGCTCCGCAAACGACGTTCAGCTAGGCAACCATTGAAGAAAGTTCCCCGAGGATTGTTTTGACGAAGGTCCTAAAGTAGTTGTTACGTAACAATGTGTTGGATTCAAAACAAGTCATGAACAAAAAACAGATCATAATTTACTGAAGGAAACTTGGCAAGATCGTTATTCTGAGACGAAATTAACAGCGTTCAACAGGCTGCAGGTAGCCTAAAGGGTAACCGTGACCAACGCAGTGGATTTTTTAGTTGATCGACTACCAAAGAAAGCTGAATGGTGTTCAATTTATGTGAGTTAAGAAAAAATGAAGCATACGGCCAAAACGGCGAAGTAGATATCTATGGTCGTTCTGACAGTACATAGATATGTGATCGAGGAAGTTTGTTCTTGTTACCAAATTCTGCTTCTTTTCTATTAAATGCTACTTGAAGATAACCATCTCAACAGCTAACCTAACGATTACAGTTAGGAAATCTAGGCAATTTGTTTTGTTTTGTGATGGGTACTGTGAATTTGTTGGTCCACGAACTGAGAAAATTTATTTCCTCTGTTTGCATTCCCAATTTTTCTCATTAGCCTGAGATTGGATCCCTTTATTATACCTCCCACATTTTTGGCTTTACAAAACTAATTTGTCATTAATGGTCCGTGGCGCGGATAGCTATTCTTGACCCGGCCTATTTGCGTGACGGTTCACCTCTGGTCGTTCGGAATCCATTGATTTGCTGAACGAAGGACTACCGTCGTGAATGACTAAGGTTTGCCTATTGTTATTATCGATAAAATCCTTTAACAGTATCTTACCGGTCCAGTACTGTTTTCAACTTGGGGATCTGCTTTCGGGCTAAGTTTAACTCAACTCTCAGATGTGGATCGTTACAGGTATGATAATCGAAACGCTCGTACTAGATCTGCACCTCTAAACGGTCTATTAAAGGTAGGTTTCCTTCCTTTCCTGTGGAAAAAAAGGAAAAATGAGATTAATTGCCCGTAAAGTTCTTCGAAATTCAGTCTACCAGACAGCTGGTCTGCGGTAGACTAGTCGGTACAACTAGAGTACCTCCCATTACCTAAGAGAGCTAGTGAAAGCTACTGATTACCAGGGTCGAGAAAAGCCGATCGTGGTCCGGAAGCAGTCGAAATTTTAAACAGACTTTCAAAACTATGGAGGCTTCAGGGCAATTACTGACAACAAAAAAGTAATGGACAATGAAAAATTATTCACTGGGGGCTACAACGTAAACTGGGGTCGGATGTATCCGTCATCGAAAAAACTGAACATCGTTACCGCGATTTGAGCAATAAATTCATGCAGTGGATAACTGTATAATCGTCCGACGCGTTGCTTGGGGTTTACCCGAAAGTACTTTAGGCTTCAACAAGAGAAAGTCTTGCAGGTCCTCGTCCTGGATAACAAGATCTGGCTGCACTAACCAGAGCTTGGACAGAACAAAAGTAGGGGCGTCGCCCTTGAAGGAATGCACTCGACTGTGAAAATAACGCTTCCTTTTCTCGCGAAAAATTACTGCCGCGGTAGACGCAGAAGGTCACACTATGACGCCCGCTGGGTACACACGACGCACCTGCACACATCGGGAAAGTCAAGTTTGTCATAAATTCATCTCCTCAAAATTATAAGTGAATTCATGCGGAAAGCGGGTTAGAATAAGAGAATCGGTCTATCAGGCCGCTGAAGCCAAAATTAATAGGCGATTTTGAAGGATGTTCTGGTGCTTGCGTTTGTCGCCTCGAGAAATGTACTGAAGTTAGTGAAAACCACGTTAAGGTGGTACCGAATAGCGAAAATTCAGAAAGGAAGCATCTCAAATTCTTCCGATGTACCACATGTTAGAAGTTGTAGATATTTAACAGCTCCTTAAGTACGCTATTTGGCACAGCGCATATCAGCAAGATACCTTACAATCCATGGCGAGGGTACCGGCTTGAAGGTAATATAAGCTAGCAAGAAACGCCATGAATATTGGGATGCAAATAACGAAGTTAGGTTGTACGAACCAGTAGCCCGGTGTTGGGAGTAACGGTCAAAATATATGATAACTTTCACATCCACAATCGATGTCAAACAGTCGAAAAGTAGTATCCGCCGGTTAGGTTATTCGATTAGTGTGTACGGTCGAACATTACTTACGAAATATTTCATCAACAAAACACTGACGTGCAGGTTGAACCAACCAGAAGGAGGCGTGAAGGTGCGTTTGGGTACCGTGCTAGCCCGATGAACCAACCCATGACATATACTGCTAACGTGGCGAAGTGGTCGGGCTTGTGTACTGTTTTGATCCGGCGGACTATGCTGACTAGGACTCCGGTCCTTCCAGGTGCAACCTTGTCAGACAGGCCAAAGGGGAGCAATCAGACGAAAAGCAGTTACACTCATAGGATTATATGTCGCACTACTGACCGCGTAGGGGTGCTTAGGTAGTGAGGTACGATCCTATGGGTATACAGCAGAACTATTCTTATAGTTGCGGCACCGTTGTTTTCCGTATCAGAAAGAAGGGGGTTAGAAAAGGTACCCTCAAAGAAACAGCGTATCTGTATCCATACCATTTTCAATTTTCCCGCTTATTCTTCTTTTTTAATTAATTTTCAACCTTCTTAGTAGCATTTTCTTCCAGAATTTCCCACGTCACTGTTGAGGTGAGCGGCGGCCCGAGCCACAGGACTTTCTGGTCAGGCTCATGGCTGCTATGATGATGATGAACCAATCAAAGTGCAACGGCTATGGAATTCGTCCTAGTTAGTTACTTGAACGCGAAATAGCCTAAGCAACCGGACATTGGTTCAACTTGTGCTTGTAACTTGAACCTCCCATGGCCGTGTACACGAACCCAGGACAGAATGATCGCACAGATGTAACGCATCTCTCGCAGATTTCGTACAACTCACGTGGTCAATGTTATGTAACTAAGTCTCGACTGAAATCAGACAGAAACTGTTGACTGACATCTTTCGCTTCAGTGATATGTTAGCTACCACCCCCATCGAGCCCATATAAATGTGGTGTATTTAGTCTGATAATGAAACAGTGAGAACGAGCTTGTTTGCTACGCGCTTCTTCTCACAACTTGTAAATGGCTATATTTAACAATTACTTCATGCTATATATTTACATGCATTTCAGTCATTTGTAGAACTTGAAGTAGGCATTACAGCCTGTTTCTCCACAGTCCTGTTCTTCTTGACTCAACGCTCGTAGACAGGGTAAAGCCGCACAGCAGAGATCCGGGTACAGCATTCAAGTCGGAATAGAACGTTTGGAAGAGTAAAGGAGCATTACATCATAAAGAGAGATTGATTCAGGCAGGTATTTTGTTAAATGATGATGCGACTGTAGTAAGTACGATGAGAATGATTATTTCCTGGGTTTCAATTAACAGGATTTGGTTGTCAAAAACCAGGCGATTAATCACACTACCGACTGGAAACCTTCTATGTGATCACCGACCAGTGTTCACGTTGGAATGAGTTTCAAAGAAGTGTTTTCTAGGTGGATTGTCAGTGCCGTGGCCTACAGCACCGACAACTTTGGCTTCTAACAAATCTGAAAGATGCAGCGCTGAGCCTTAGTTTACATCAAACAAAGGTGTTAGGATAGAGCGGTGGTTGAAACTAGGGAGCAACCGGTCTTGCATTAAGAAGCGATGGCAGCCTCATCGATCAAAGCATCCACACAACAAACAGTATTAAAGATGATGGTTGATGCATGACAGTACGGCAAGAGAAGGTCAAAGTTATATGATCCAGGTCCACACAACAACTTCCCTGCACAGTTTTGCATCATAGCAGCACATGATTGGTTAAAATTAGTGGGTGTGAACTACTGAATTCAAGTAGTCTGTGTTTCTGTCGGTGAAGGATTCACGTAAAATTAGCGCCATCGTTCACTCAAGACCATTGTTTTCATGGACTGTGATGCCATCAACTTTTAACTATTAACAGTTACGCATAGGTCGTAAGGTTGTTCCATAAAGTTGCAAAGCACAGAAGATGTATGTAAAAGTGGTCTGCATATTCGGGAAGTCTATTTAGTTTCCGCACTAATCACTTTTTGGGATATGCCCAAAGCAGAGTACAGGCATACTTTAACGCCCTGAGATTTGGGCATAATAGCAGGAATTTATTGGCACCAACTGAACGATAACTCACTAGGTTGTTGCGTGCACACTAGGTTTCTGGTAAGTTTATTCCGAAATTAAATGTCGGAATCAGTATTTGAAATTTATTCGAAATTTTGGTTCAAAATGCACGAATTCTTACAGCTTATAGATAGTAGGGAGAAACTATCATAGTCAAGGGCAGACAATAAGCACGCTTCAATTAAACATCATTTCCCACTTCCCGATTTTTTTCTGCAACATTTCGCTACTGTGGAGAACAAACATGGGTCACTGGCAGGGGGGGGGCAACGGTACTAGCGAGTAGTACGAGAGAATAACTTATGAAGCGATCCGTATGTGAAAAATCCAGACTTCGACTGGATTCGAACCAACGACCTATGCTTTATTACAACATATGAGACCATACCAGAAGCCCGAAAATTTTGCACTAGAACTCCATTAACCAAAAATTCCAGCTTATTCAGCGCTCACCAAACCCCCAAAGCGACTAGTACGATTGGGTTACCTCGCACAGCTAACATTGCACCCACCAACGCAGGTATTGAGCATCGTAAGGGTATTAAGAATTCGTATGGGAGATCTCCTAACTTTGAAGCAGCCCAATTATGGGTCAAAGAGAGCCAGAAGCCATTTTGGGTTGTGCATTGACTGCATATGAGAAAAGACAACAGACTAAACAGCCGATTTCGCACCAAGCCCTTGATCTGTCTGATACATGTAAAATTTTCTCTAGGACGTTCATATGGATAGGAAACGCTGAAAAGATCTCGGAAGCAGGAATGCGATCCAATTTAAACTTTTCATCGTCATAAGGCTGAGAAGAAATAACTACTGCAACCATCATGACATACGAATCGAACGGAGCAACCAGAGGTACAGCTTAATGTGCGCAATATCTGAAATATCGAAAACGAGTAGAAAAAGATCGATAATACTGACTAAGCTGGTCATGTGAAGTGCTCTCCTACGCTACTACTGGGCGAAGTGTTGACAGGTTCATGTATTAAGGAAGGCGTATCAACAGCGGCCATGGTTTAGGTTCTGCACCTTCGAGGCTAAGACGGTCTTTGTCGGTCACAGTCATTTCTGGCAGTAGAGACACATCTCCATGAAGATTAGGGAGCCCAGGAATAAGGTGACTATACGGACAACCTTACTCCACAGCTGCACAACCCTGCAGGGGACGTGATTCGTACCCAAATACTCGGCCATCAATGTCTTCACACGTCCATTCGCATCAACAGTCTAAGCAGTTACAAAGATAGAAAACAGGTCAAAGAAACTACCAATAATAGCGTTTAAGGATATAGCTATTGAGACAGTTAAGCCACGTAACTAGAAGGTCAACTGGTAGTTCGATACTCTGAGCACTCATTGTCGATAACATACCCGATCGGCAGAAAGTGAAGAAATGAAAGCCTGATATAAGGAATCGAAAACAGTTACCAGAAAGTTAGCAACTGCAAGATGATTCCGTCTCTCGGGCTGAGAACCTGGTGATATTACGGAACCAGGCGGACACTAATGAAAGTCAGTGCTGTGGATTAGCTGTGAAGGGAAGACCAATAATGAAACGGGCAGAGAACAGAAAGGAAACAGTTGTGAAGATGCGGTCTTAGTCATTTAGGCAACTCGGTCATAGTCGCGCAACGTGAGGGAATCCTGATGGTGATTTTAGGTACACAAGGGTTACGAATTAAGTCTATTCTGAAGCAGAACTGCTCTGGAATGAGGCTACCATAACTAACAGTACGCAACGTTGTTGATAGTGACTGTCGATTAGGAAAACTAAACTGTCGTCTCAAACACTGCTGGTTATTACTGGAATCCAAGAAAACGTGCCATATCAAATTACGATGAACGTGTCGACTTCTGGAATCTTGCACTTAAGAAGTTGCGTGAAAGCAACGTGTAACTAAGATAGGGAAAACATAATTAGAAGTGAAGGTAAAATAAGTTATCATGTAAGCCGATACCTGACAGAACAAGCCTCAGTTTCTCGCAACTGAACCCATCCTAACTTAACACATATACGGTACAATTCATCAGTGATATACCACAAATCATAAACAGTTATTGAAATCAGTGGATGTCATCTCCTAAAATATTCAAACCTTACCGAATGAGGCCCCACAATTCTATGCTGTGACTTCGTAACATCACATGAATGCGATGGGCTCCAAACAAAATACTGTGAGAAATACGTACCCTTTCTGAGGTGATCAATGTGTAAGCCACCGTGTGTCTCAGAGCACGCCATTCGTGCGCCGCGGAAAGCACAACTGCTCGGGCACGTTGAGAGACTGAGTCTAACGCTACCTTGGTAAGCGAATACATGCCGCTACCCACAGTCAATTCAGAAAACTGCGCCGGGTTGTTAGATCCAGAGCTACTTCCGGGAGCGCTGCCACGTGATCCAGGTGTCCCTTGTGGAGCCACATGAGTTAGGAGAGCACGCAGAAAGCTTTTAAGTCTCAGAGAGAACCGAACTACGGCCATGTGCAAAGTAACCGGTGGACGGTTCACGTCCTCGATCCGAGTGGACGGCTCATTGCTGTCAATCGATGTGTGATAAGGTTGTGTGGATGGACCGGGTGATGCGGTTTCAGTAGTTTGAAACGTGGCTGCAAGAAAACCTGTGGGAAATTCATTCTCATCGTCCATGCCGATTGTGAAAAACTGTTCTTCATCATCCAATTCATCCTGGTCCTCGTCGGGCATCACAGGTGTCGGTGGAGCGATTCCCACTGGAACAAACGAAAGACAACAAGAACTCTCGTTTGTCAACAGTAGTGCTGTCATCCTAATAATAATCGAAAGCTACACGCTAGTAGTTCATACTGCGATCATACTGCAAAGCAATCACAAAACAAAAGGAATCATTTGGTTAAATTCAAATAATCAACGTGAACACTCTGCAAGCGGACAACCGAGTTGCGACCGCCAGTGATCCGGCTACCACGGTTTTATTCTGTGGACAACACATTTAACATCTATGCCACTGGACGAGATCGAACGTCACTCACTGCAACTGGTTAAATGGAACACGAGACCCTCAACATGGGAATCATTCGAGCAGACAATATTGCAGGCGAATAGCGTATGAGCTTGCAAATTTGAGAATATCATTCAACTGGTAACGTTTAACTGGGGCGGTGGATCAAATAAAAAAACTGCCCAAACCAACCAACAACGTTTTTGTACTGGACACAAATGTCGTTCCCAGCCCTGACTTTGTCAAACGAGCAAAGCGGAACTTGAAAGCTGAGCAGCTGTTCTGTGAATGATACACTGCTATTAATTCGACAGTTTGCTCTACTGAAAATGAGCAATGCCACAGTAATCAAGTATCTCATTCACCTGCGTATGGCGAACAAGTGGAGTGTAACCAGGTGTTGTGTACAATTTACTAAAAAAGCCTATGCTTGATAATGAGATCGCCTAAATTCGAAGATTCTTAAAGCAACACGCAAACTTCAGGAGACCACATTGTGTCTACTAGCAAAAGGCAAACACTACATTGACCCGCCTTCATGGCCTTATGTATCGTGCATAACAAATCGAGGCAAAGAACCTTAAACAACAGAGGCTTGATGTCCTGTTATTCACACCTAAAAAGTGATGCTTATGCATAATATTATCCGCAGCCATATTTTCAATCATGTCAAGCTGAACGTAAGTTGTTGATATCAATGTGGCCGTAGAGTAGTAACGGATACCGAACGTTACAATCGGTTAGGAAACATCATTTTTTTAGAAGTAATACAAAAATAATCGGTTGAAAAGGTTTGGAACTAGGTATTTAAAGTAAAATAAGCGTTGGTCACAATAATGTGGAGTAAGTCCTCAAGTGACTACCACGACGCATGTGCGCAGCCCTGAAACTACGGATTAAACATAATCTTTTATCGTGGTTTGTTCCCTTAAATCGATCGCATGAAGGTCTTTGGTTGCAGACTTTGTTCTATGAGGTAGTGGGATAAAAATGGTGAAAACGACACGGAGCAAAAGATTAAACAAGAGGGTGAATAGGAACATAACGGAGTGGGGGATAAAACACGATTGGTGGCAATCGTTTCTGAATGAACTTGCCACAGTAGCCGAAATCAACGGATGTATGTGAATAACAATTATAACAAGTGGCCTACACTACGTTCATTTTCGTCCCACTACGTATTCAGTGTAAACTTGTAGGAATAAGATTAGGAGGCGTATGTGTCGAAGTCTTTGTAGTCTAATCGGTCAACGTCGATCAGCCGAATGATAGGTTAGTGTAAAAATGAAATCCTTATATCACGGAAACAAAAAAATACAGACTCCGATGGTTAGTTCCAAGCAAGCAAGAAGGATATTGAAAGTATAGGGCGAGAATTGTTTCAATACATGAGTGCTTATTAGTACACTTCATACAGGGTTTGGAAATAAACACTCAACTTTGGATTGACAAACCAAACCAAACTTTCGGTATAAATGGCACTAATAAGGCTGGAGAAAAAAGACTACCGACAAAAACAAAACATATGAGAGACAATCAAAATAGTCCCAATGCCAGAACAACAGGAACATCTGTTTGTTGATGATAATCGGTAGAACGCCGCCAAGCCGAGAACATACACTGCTGCAAAATTGGGAATGACGGACCGGCAAATAACTGAATTTATCACAATGTCCGAAAACTGATAGTTCTGTGGACAATACACCAGAGCGGAGAGACAACATCTGTTTCATCTAAGGGGACTTGGCACAGAAAGAAAGTTTGTGACATTCCAAGATTTACATTTTGAAGCCGACACCTCATAATCGGTCTCTTCTTTGTTTGAACTCACAAGGTAAAGATGTAAACGAAATTCGAGGTAACAACTATTCAAAATATGAGCCAAAGCTAATAAACACTCGGAACATCGCTTGTAACGAAGTAAGCAACACAACTGATGTGTGTTGTTCACATCTCATCTGTGTGAACTGACAAAGGTAACATCAGATGGCCAGTTTCCGCGGGTTAAGGTTACAAAGACACGAAATGGTGATATGCGCACTTAATGAAGCACAATTTGAGATGGATGCTCCACAACCGATTTCATCCATGTTTGAACGTCTCAGGGCGGATGAAATTCGAATCGGTAGCCCGTTACATTATGAGTTGAAGCTAACGCCCACTCGTTCATCAGTCCCATGCGTCTCGTTTGTAACATATGTTCATGTACGTTAAAGTAGGTACTTGGGCAGCAATCTGTCCACTGACCTGTCCGTGGACCGCGAGTTGAGAGCTCGTGTGGC
>LUCH01004325.1:2432-24893 GCA_013368495.1 Paragonimus heterotremus | reverse complement strand
AGGCGTCCTTTGGCTTCGGTCACTGTGACAGGCTAATCCGTCTCGGATGCCGCCAACTCAGGTATGAACAGGTTAGGTATTAAAAATCACGAGGTTTTCTCCGTTTTGTTGAAGCAGCCTGAAACAAACTTTCTAGGTTGCGGAGATACATACTAGAAGAAGCTGATTTCAATAACGTAACTACGGTAGTAACCGTCATTCTAATGTCTCACTTGCCTTAGGTGTTCTCCACAATATGCAGTTTCATTCCCTCGGAAAAAAAGAGAATCATACAATGAAATCATCGGGAGTCCATAAAGTCAAACTGAGAGATGGTACACAGTGGAGAAGTATGCGCTCCGTTATGGCAACAAGGTGGCTTTTTAGATCACCCCAACCCCATAGTAGCCTTAACGTCGTTCCCATTCAACTGTCACAATCGTCTACTTAGTTTGAATTGACTATGCAACCGTGAGTATATAGTAAATCTTCGGATGAGAACGGTAACAGACGCAAACGAAAAACTAACATACACAAAATGTCAGCAGCTGTTCGTCGCGTAGGACGATGAGACAAGGCGCTCGCTGACCTAGGTTGGCACAGGTCAGCCAAACGTTGGACCATTGTGAACAAGCTAGTAGACACAGCAGGTGGCTCCGGCAGCGCAGGCAACAACTGTTGCTCCAGAACAATCTGCCCGCTGGATGATCCACTGGGTTCAACCCGAGCTCCAGAGGTTTCCTCGTCCACATTGGAACGGCGAGTGAATCGACGTCCACGCCAGAAGAAACGACGCGATGAACGACTGTTAGCCCTAGACGCAACGTCGGCAGCAGGATCGCCCGGTTCAAGAGATGCGGAACCTGGTGTTGCGCCGGCGGGTGGGCTGGTGAGTAGCTCTTGCGTAGAATAGTTGCAAGACAGACGGTTAACGAAAACTGTGGCCAGTTCATGGCAGATACAGTCAATCGTTAAATCGTTCGTGGATCGCATGTAACACGCTCCTTCGGATAGCAGGTTCCGAAAACGGGTGTATGAATATCGACAAACATGTTCTGGACAATCCGACTGAAAAGGGGATAAGGTGGAGCGAAACATGCATACAGAATATAGGATTTGTAAATACATTCACAGGTTGCAAACAAAACTGCGACGAAACAAAAACAGTTGACAACCGTGCTACCTCTTACTGCGTCTACAGAAGAAACAGTAAGATGCTAGTGGTGTTTCAAACGTTTCGATTCTGCTTGTGATTCAAGCTGTGCCAAATTGTGGTCCTACACTAACTTCCCAAACTAGGAAAGACTGTATTTCATACCCTACATAAAGATATCGACTTGCTGGGCCATGCCAAAGAATGAGGTCCGATAAAGATGAACCACGTTCAAAGCGGCCTGTGAAAGCATCTTTCAATGCGATAATCAAGTGTGCGGAATACTTAATGAAAGATCGACCAGTGCGTACACGTGAGATAGGAAATACCGTGGACACTGATGTGGCTATCGTAGACGGAACCACTAAGGAAGATTTGGTCGCATCTAAGGTATGTGCACAAAAGGTGACAAGATTATTGACGCTAAAGCGATTTCATTGTATGAACGAAGATCTAGGGCTGATGCAGGCGGACTGGCACCACTTCAGGGAACGAGTAGTAACCGGGGATAAAACATGCATTTGCTGTCATGATCATGAGGGAAAAGAAACAGTTCAAGCAATGGAAACGATGAGTTACTGTAACCTAAAAAATCCAAGCTCAAACTGTCGCCGGTACGATCACACGAATCATCTTTAATTACACCCAACATAAAGTGTTCAACGACCATATAACACATATTAACACTCACAGGTGTTTAAAGTGTTGACATGCTCCAGTGGTCGCGTGGTTCAACTAAGGAAAACACAGCAAGGATATGAGTACCGATGTGTTGAATCTCTGCACCAACACTACAGCTTATATGACTCGAGGGTTAAAAATTGATATGTGAATGTGGACTCCAGTTAATTCCACAGGCCTGGCGTCTTGTGACTTGTCGTTACCTTCAAATAAAAAACGCCACCTAAAGGTCACGTATATTCAGTGAAAAAATGAAGTTGAGTGAGAAAAACAAATTGGATAAACCGGAGAAAACTTTGACTTAGGATGTGTTGAACAGTTATGCCAGTAGCATGGTGCGTATTGCACGTCAAAGGATTTATGTTGGAAACAGAAATGTTGTTTTTTAGTTAATACACTGCACGTTCAACATACTTGAAAGACTGTTTGTAAGTGTATCAGTGGGTGCACAGTAAGCACACTAATCTGGGATAAAAAAAACCGCAAGAGTAAAGTAAACGAACTAAGCGAACTCTGAAAAGAATGATACACAATTGAGCTAGCTTTCAACAGTTCAACCTCAGCTCGGTACAATCACATAGTGAGGGAACATGGTTAAAGCGAAATATCGACCGGACTAACTACTCGATCACACTGACCGTTGATCTATTGAGTCACGCTCCATCAGTGGCTGAAACTTTCCGATCAGGCTGAGGTTGGAACAGTCACAATGGTTGAACAGTCGACTGCAGAATGATCGCTCAAGTGGTTTTGAAAAAAACCCGAAACAATGGCTTAGAAGTAGGTATATTAGTGATTTTTATCAGATCAGGCTAGTTCAGAAAATCGCACAGAGCAGATGCACAACTACGGCAAGAAAACGTTTACGGAAAAAAACACAGGTGGAGTTAACGAGAAAAGTTCGCAGAAAACCCGGTCAAAAGTGAATTGCGACCAAGAGTACTAGATGAGGATTGATTGAGTTTCCATACTGTCTAATACATGCTAATAAGAGTTAATGTTTTTTGTAGAATCGATAGAGACAGATGAAGAACGGAATGCGAGGAATCATAAACCACTCGAGAAATGTAACTTGATTGAAAGTGTCTTAAAGTCTTTGTCAAGAGAGCGATCTGTTTTTCGAGACCAGTGGTGAACGAATGAACGAAAACATATCTTGACATCTAAGAATATCAAGGAAGAGCTCTCATCAGAATGTAAACCCACAAATACTGTATGATTTTCGTATTTGGAAAAGGACGCGTGCAAGAGAAAAGTTAAATCGAGAGGGAGAAAACAAGAGAGAAGGAGTATTACATACAGCAAAAAGTCTCAGTCAATTAGCGCGGAAGAAGATTGCTCGCTTAGGAAAGTGCACGGCATCCTACAAATATAACAACTATGAATGAGCGAGATAAGACAGTGAACGACGATAATGCTCGAATGAGTTTTCAGCAGAATGTCCCTGACATAGAATCGGAATAAACAGTTTCATGTGCGTTCGTGTGTGATCTCATGACTTGCTCGATCGACCAATTGTTATTGGTATGATTGTGACTCAATTCGCTGGTCATCAGTTCACTTCAAGTTGTATCATTTAACTATATGGTACACTGCCGATCTTACCTACTTAAGCAATATGACGTACGTCACAGAACAAAAAAAATGTTGCAGCAAGATTAATCAAAGTTCATAGTTCAAGCTGGTTTCGCAAACGCGATCCTAACTGTTCAACAAAATTGCTCCCGCACGAGACATATCCTTCTGTTCATCAGAGCTATGCAGTGCTAAGTTATGAAAACCTGAATTGTACAAATAAGAGTAAAGATGGCAATGTTGGGAAACACCGGCATTTGACCGTGTGATACTGATATCAACAACGCTGGGATAACCAAACTAAGTGAAGCAGAGGAGGAAGTCAGACTTGAAGTAGAACAGCCAACAATACTAAGGACAGATAAATACTCACGGCGATTGGGGAATCGTCCGTTTCGTGTGAACGGGTAGAATTCGACAGCGTATCGTCCTCGTGAATGTCCATAGCCAACCAGTGGCGCAAACTGCTCAGCCACGAAGCTATAGGTTGAAACCGTACACGCGGTGGGGATTCGGGCAAATCCGTGCCACACAGCAAACGTGAACGCAACCAATCGCTGGGAACGGAGGACATGAGCGAACCGAGAACAGGCACGTCCAACGACGCGATAGATTTACACAGCGGACAGCGGAAGTCGATCTGGAACACGGGTGACATGCGGTGCCTGTAAGCCGGTAGAGTTTGGAAAAAGCAGACGACATACAACGGGATTCTTATGAGAGGACTGAGAGGCTGAATTGCAAACAGCGGGCTACGCTGGCTTAGTGAATAAAAGGACAATGCAATGTTCCGGTTATTGTGGTCCATCGGTGTTAGTAGACAGTGCATTTCCAAACCCTATACCGAACCAGTGCTACTGAGCATTTATCGTGATTGAGAAGCAACCTTACCAACAAACACATACACCACATCACACAAAACATACATCAGACATTGCGTGTTATCTGAGAAGGTTAATTAAAAGAATCAACAGCACTGATCTAGTAATATCTCCGGATTGCCAATAACGAGAGCAATACGATTTTCACGTCGAACCAACCGGGGCGCTGTGATCCAATTTAGGTTAACCCTGATTGCCGGAAACAGGTTGGGATGCAGAAACCGCACAAGGTCCAAAAAACGAGTGTTGCAGAGGCAATACTGATCATGCTGTTACACCTATGATCCACATTGTGAGTAATGCACAAATCAATGTCAGTGGCTTTAAAGCACGGTGACAATATAAGTGAGCAAAATCTAGTAAACGGTGGAAATGCGATAAATGTTCAGCTGTACCAGCCAAGTAAGGGAGGAACGATTATGTCCGACTCAAGTTCGCTGTTAGTCAATGACCAGAGACACACTCGAAGAATAGAGGTTTTGTGACTTGACAGTCACGTGACTCATTCTGATTGACACAGATCGATTGACATACTGAATGCACATCTGGTAATCAATACATCTGAGTTGGACCTGAATTCTTTCTGCGGTTTCAAACGCATGCATTTAACCGACGTTTTCCTAACTCTGCATAACAGGAAAACAGGGTGGGTGGGTTGATAAAGTGATTGGCGGAGAAGAACAATACACATTAGCTATCGTGTTCAAACCAATTCATTCAGGGAAAAAGTGTCGGAACGCATACACATTACCTCATTAGATTATCCATGCGAGTTTTCATTTGTCTAGCATACTTCAGTTTGCAACTCGCATGCATCGGATGTGAGCAACAAGAGATGAAAGAACCTTCCTCGGCTACAGGGTCCCTGCTTGTGACTAGCGGTCGTGGACGCCATGGATCTAGGGGTTTCTTGGTCACAGCCCCGTCCGCGTTATCCTCGTTAATGAGCTGACTGATGTCAGATAGAGTGTGTGCAGCTAGATCGACAGAACAGAAACACGGCGAAGGCGGCGTAAACAGAGATTCATGGTAAAGAACGATGAAAATGGGTGAGGCGGGCAAAACTGAAGTGACTTACAAACCAGTTCTTGTTCATCATGCATTGTAATTCTGCAATTTGATGACTCCGGTTGGGAGTCAACTTGTGATGTGCGTACAGTAGATAAGAGTTCCGACAACAACTGAAGAGGAGGTTGAGGAGACCCGGCACAAGCGGCAACCACCGTCGTGGAAACCGAGGCGAGGTAATGATTCAACTGTAAATGGATCAACAAGTGAGAACGCAGCGATGTAAAGGATAGAAAAAATTGCCTACTCGGTAAGAAGTCATTCAAAGAGTTGAAAGCAGACAGCTGGTTGCCAAAAGGTGAGTCGTCTACTGCTTATGAACGAACAAGTTAGTCACGGGCCTCGGAAAACAGAATCGAACTGATTTTTCATAGCTTGTTTGGGTCTGTTGCGTTTAAATTGAAAAGTCCGCTTTCCCTCCTGGAAGACTTTCGATGTACGGACAGCTTCTGTGGTGGCCTCATGCGTAGAGTGTTCAAAGCTTTGGATGGTATGACCTCTTCTACAGGGCGTGCGAACAATCGCACCGGCCACTGATTCTATGTAGAGTGGAAGCTTATCGCTTCGCCTATATTTAAAACGAGCAGTTACATAAACTAGCAAACATTTCAAAACGAATGAAGGGAATGCAGACTGAGAAATCCAACGAGGATTCATGTATAGAGAGAAGAGCATTAAACGGTGGCAGCGATTCGCGGCAGGAGCGTCAGTGATCTCTAGGGTACGTCCGATCGGACTGCATTAATGTAAAAATAACCCAAAGACCACTGAATACGAGTCCCACGTGAAGATATTTAGGGATTGTATCCAATCCCACCTCCGCGAGATCTTCGTGACCGTAAATGCACGCAAACATAAACAGATTAGAGACTAACCAGATGGAACTGTGGTTCAAGCAGTAGTTCGCCACAGTAACAACAAAAGGTATCCTTTGTTATGAGGAGTACACCTTCCTCAAGAAAAAACCCAGGTTATTCTTGGAGATCTATTGGATTTTGAATTTTACCTTTCTGCACCATAAGACAGTGAAACACAATTTTGGCGCACGCTTCCCTTCTGTCTCTGATTAGCCCGTTTCATTTTTACTGTATCAATTAAGGTGGGATCCTTCCACAGGCTAATTCATATATGTGCAGTCCATATATGTGTAGATGTTGGTCTGTTACGTTAACCTTAGTTTGGGAGTAAACACATTCACGGCTGAAGGTCATGGTCTTCTGTGTCCATTTGGGTTTTAGGTAATGTTAAGTCCTATATTACGTGTTCTTGATTCGTACATCAGTGAGCTAGCAACTTATAGTAATCGCCGACTATGCGCGTCTTAACATGTTTAACGAAAAAAAATTCATCAGTACGACTAGTAACGTGGAAGGACAAGTAAATAGTTGATGGTGGCATGCCAACATACCACATCGTAGGTTTCTAAAACAATGGAGTTACAGACTCCGTTGGCCCAGCAAGTAAGTTATCAGATTACAGTGGATTTTTCTGCATTTCTCCGACGGATCGCTTCGTGATTCTGAACTAAGAAGAGGTATGTAAAGCACATAGACACTACAAGCGCGGACGTGTTCTGAGGTAACACACGTTGAATAATTTATTTGAGTCGAGTAGCAAGACCAACCACCTAAGTTTCTACGCCAACGATGATCCGGTCTACACAATCATATTGTGCACTATATAATTCACCGTCTGAATAAAATACCTGGAAGCGGCTAAGCGCTATTGAGTGGCTACAAACCGAGGGATTATTAAACTACTTTTTACAAAAGGCGACAAACCCATATTGTGGTCTCCTAACACAAAGCATGGCCCGAAGAAGTGCCATCAAAGTGACATCATTGTGTGAACGGCATAAACCTACAGTTCTGGTTGAACAACGACTCGCCCAGGGTAAATACGGTAAGGTTGTAACGTATAAGTGCCTCCAAAAATACAAGTAGGCTTATCAACCTCAATGTAAGAATAGTCATGCAGTTAGGCTAAAAATGTGCACGTATATTTTTGGTGAACAACTTCATTTCTGTATGCCACGTCATCATCTGTCCAATTCGCACTTTACACTAATCAACCGCAGCATCGGAAAACAGTGCTCAGTGTGGCAGACAACTAGCTGACATTCAGAATACATGCACTAACCATCTGGGTCTGCAAAAACGTAAGGATTGAACAAAAGTCCCAGGTTGGCATTCAAAACCAAATACCCACATCCTAACCAATTCGATGCTTACTCCTTGAAGTCACCCGATGCAAGTGATCGAAAGTAGACATCAATGGTCAAATACCTGAAGATGGTTCACGTCCTCTACCCTGAACGGTCAAGTTTCGGAACCGTAAAGCAATACAGATCTCACTATCGCGTTGTACATACGATCCTTAAACATCAGAAATGTTTCGATATCGTTCCGGGTGTCCTGGATTAATTAATACCATCCTAACCTTGGAGATGTAAGTTTCTATTTCATTCCTTTTCACCAGTGCCACCGCTGACGCAGCTTCCTACACACACAAACTAGTCAACAAGCTCCAATAACTTCACTGTCCAATACTGAATTTACGTAATCACAGCTGTCTTTCAGAAACCTTTTGCACTTGGAGGCCACAAATCGCATTCCGAAATGTTAAGCACAGTGCGAACCACGCATTGCACGTCGAAGATACACCCATTTACGTCGCCAGTGAAGGGGTATCTACGTTAGAAACAAGAACTGGTTGAAAGATGAACGCCTGTGTTTCGGCGATCTAAGCCACACAAAGTCAAATGACGATGGAGTGTCGTTTCCCCGAGGCATTAGACGCAATCGATATTTGTGACATCGTTCAGGCGTCCAATGCTTAGCATCCTTATTAGACCTTCCGGTACAGTAACGTAGTGGTAGCATACTTACGTAACATACTAGATTACATACGACCTCAAAACTGTTAAGCTGCCAGAGTTATATTAAGAACACTGTTATATCAAACAACAATATCAGGAAGGTCAACAAAGAACAGTCAGACAGAAAGTGACTGCTTTCGCAGAATTGTATTGTGCACTGGTGACTGCGTATGACGGTACTAACAGTTAAACGTGATCTCAACCATATACAGAAGAATCACTCTCCGAAGGAGAGTTACAGAACACACTAGCAGACGCGGAGTTCGCCAAATGTTAAATGGCTGGCAGCAATCAAAATGTAGCATCCTATACAACCGAAAATCCCAGTTGGAGGAAAACTGGAGCCCTAATTATTACGTGTAGTACTAACGGAAATCAGACATTCATTCCATATTCAGTGTGCCCCAGGGTGAGACTAGTAGTTCACTGCCATACATTTTGGAATCTTCAAACACTGATTATGGGTGTGGTCCCAAAGGAAAAATCCATCTTTAGTTATCAAGCACGTTGAATTACCGTAGCAGTAGGTTCAAAGGGGTCTTTAAAATTAAGTTCCTTCGTTAGCACAATCGACTAAAATGTGTTATCCTCTTGACGATGACATCAGCCAACGGTTCATCAGATCAAATGCAGAGGTGAAACACAAATCTTCAATGAGAACTGTTCCTGATCACTTACATCTGTCTTCGCTTCGGCTGGGTTCTTGTTTGCGCCATTGGGATCTACACGTGAAACCGCAGCTGCGTCCGGGACGCCATCAGACTGGCAGATCTCGTTGGTCAGTGAGGACAACTGATTCACGATAGTTATTGTGCTAGGCCCTTCGAGCCAACCAGAACCCCGCGAGGATAAAACAGAGGAGCGGCATACGTGGGCGGCGAATACCATGCGACTTGATTCAGTTTGAGGGACTTCCTCCTATAGACGAAGTAGAAAAAATGGTTGAATCAAGGCGTTTGGTACCGAAAGCATGTTTACGGTAGGCTGATAGGTACCTCAACAAAAAATTTCACGTATAGGATAGTCCAAAAAGATCACCTACCAAACACAAGTTACACGTGATAGTGTCTGTCGCTGCTGCTCCTGATTCTGATCCGGTATGTAGGTTAGCTACCGAACGTTCGGGACCCAGAGCAGCTGGAATAGAAGCATGTAGTCGATCCACCAAGTCGGACCGAGATTCGGTAGGCGGAACATCGTCCTCATCTTCATCCACCTCCATCGGGTCAATCTAGAATCAGAAAACACAACCAGAGTCGATGCAAATTGGATATGCCCAAAAATCATCAGACTACGGCTGATAGCCGTCGAAACAGACTGCAAACGATTTAAAATCCAGCAAAAAAACGGTAAGTTTTACTTCGCACCAAAACGTACATAAACAGTGAAAGGAGATACTCACTTCTTCCTGCTTATTACCAATGTCCGCCGGCGCATCCGCATAGGTGCTCATGAAAGCGCGCTGCATGCTGGACATGCGAGCCATGATCTTTGCGCGTCGAGCCTTGGCTAGCTCGGCACGCTGTTGTCGCACTGAGGCGGCCGAGGAGACAGCTTGGAGCTACACATCGAAGGGTAGAGAGAGAGAGAGATGGAAGAAAGTGTGAAATACGGTATGTGTCCAGCTGTTTTGAACTGACCAGACAGACAACGTTGGTTATCAATTTTGACTTACCAGAGGGCGAGCGTTGTCCGGAGCGGCTTCAGGCAAAGAGCCTGTGTCCATCGGCACACAAGATTGATTTCTCAAGTGAACTACGTAGCTCCAAAGGTTCAAGGTCCAGCTAATTAGACAAAACAAGGAAAAAAGTGAAGTAATGGAATACGAAATATATGCGTACAGATATGAGTATGATTTAGGTGATCGCAACTAATGGAAGGTACACATACGACGGCCTCAGTTATCAAGAATTCCGCTTCTAAATATACATTTTAAAAAACCGCCTATTGTAGCTCGGATGGAACCAAACCCCAATACTGAGACCTATATATCAGCACATACACGGTTGTCGAAATTCATGTTCACCTTGGCCCACAACAGTTGCCAAAACCACAGGATGCCTGAGCATACATGTTACCAAAAACGGGGTGCATTCACATATTCTTTATCGAGAATAAATTTGAAGCAGCATAATCGAGGAACAAGTGAGCCAGAGTGAGATTTGAACACTAGCTAACATCTAACTGAAATACATACGTAAGCGCGACATACATGTAAACATTCCTAGGCCTGAGTTTCAATCATGAGCAACATGACTCAGGACAGTAAATATCTTAAACGTAGTGTATATTACGACAGATCATGTAGGGAACAGTTTTTTGAACGTACGACTTGAAGGGAAAAAAAGCAAACAAAAAAAAACGGTCATAAGGAAGACAGAACTCACCCATACATACATAATACAACAACATCTAACTCGTGTCACCAGCAAGAAACAAATGCGTTGTTTTAACAGCACAGTTATTAGGCTATCAACTACTTTATGACCTAAGGGTATAAGTGAGAAATGAAACGGGGAAGATACATAACTGGGTTCTGATACAATTGTGGCTAAACAGAAACAATAAATAAGACGCACATGACCAGCAGATGCAGCGGAACACATGACAGGAGTAACTACTTGGATCACAGTGGATATTACTCAGTTGATCAGAATAGTCGCATTTAGACAGACGTTCCAACCAGCCCCATTTGATTAGTCAACAGGTAGTAATTGCGTTTCAAAGTAGAATAATCAGGCAACCTGAAGAATAGCCATAAGCAAAAGTGATTAAACGTTTAGATGTGATAATTCGACTACTTTTGGCCTACTTTGAGGTCAGTGACGTAGTCCCTACTGACATCAATGTCTTATCAAAATGTAGACTTGAATTCAGATTCTGGGCGTGGCAAGAATATATACTGATGAGTTCGGGTCCAGTGCTTGGATCACAAGAGGGATGACTGCAAAGTATACTTGAATACAAAAGCTGGGGTCAAATAAGAGTAATGCACAATCTGAATCGATAAAATCCGGGATGACTTATCCAGGACTAATTAGTCAATAAATGAGTACGCAGCGCACACAGGTAACAAACAACTTGACTCACTGTATTAACTCAGATTGTTCCTCGTGACGTCCAGTTTGTAGAAGTTTCGAGAGCCGAACAGTCAGACAGGTACTATATAGACCACAGACAAGAGTAAATTAGAAGTATGGTTTTAGATGACAATTTAAAAGAAGAGCTGATGCAAAGGAGAATGACACAAGAGACTCACTTGTCCGGGTATTGAGCAGGGACACTTGTCTCTGTGGGTTTCTGCCAATGCCGATCACGAGCCATCCGTTCCAATTCCTCGTCTGATTCCGTTCGGATGGGAACGCTAGCGACCGTATCGAGGAAGGGAAATAGCCCAGTTTTGCTTGGAGAAGGGAAATACGTTTGATGAAAAAAGAGAGTGAAAGTCGTTCAGTGAAAAGGAAGGTGGGCTGACAGATGGACCACAAGAAGCAATAGTTGTAAGAACGCGTGTCATGCATGAGAGATTGTAAAGCAGCAGCGTAATTAAAGTGTCTGAAGATTGAATACTTCCAATGAGTAAGACCGCTGGCTAACAGTACTAACGGAAACGACGGTGAATCAGTGTGCAAACGATAATCGGCCCTTTTATTTCACCTTACTTCATCCTGTTTTCTTTTTTGATGGATGTGTTCTAGAAATATCGCAATGAACAACGGTCCAATCCAGAATAATGACTATCACGGCTCAAACTCATTTACATACACACTTACCAAAAACGGAGAACCAGACTGCTGTTAGTCCATTCTGAAATATGGCCGGGTAATCGAGGAACAACTGATGCACTTCACATTTAATATGCAGTGACAAAACCCTTGGTCGATTTGTTGTTCACTAAAACGGGCTGTCCAATTGCCTTTCATCACGAACACTTCATAGTACTGGGTTTCCAATGCGGTCAGCAGATATGCTAACTGTCAGTCACAGCAATCATTCAGTGCATCCGGAAGCGATTCCCGCGAATCGAGCGTACAACTGAACAGCCTTTTTTAGGGTTTATACCGAGGCGTTCTCACTTAATGTTCGTACAAACTGCAATCACGTGCGTGGTTCCGCGCATACCGCCCAATCCCTGATTTACTGATTACATCGACTCCGATCGTTTAAACTACTGTCCGGTTTTAGTATAACCGATCAACACAAAGTAAAACAGCTTACAACTCAGCTGAACTGATTGTGGTTTGCGTAGAAAAGCTTTCCTTCGATAATCGTTCTGGATGAAAAGGATCCAAAATGGACACTATGTAACTTCGATAGACCTATGTATTCACATTAACTACCAGGCTTACCATCACATACACGGTCGAATCGTTCGCATATAAATACACTTCTGTGATGACTCATTACGACAAGAAATACTAAGCCTGAAATTTTCGCGAAATGGAATGCACACGAACCGGTAGCTTAACTACCACTCTTCCACATTTGTAAGGAACTACTGACGCAAGTCTCACCAGAACGCTAAACCAATCAAGTAGTCTTCCGATCTCAGTAACAAATCCGAATTCAACGTTGCCAACGAAACATGATTAGGAGCATTCTGGATAACCGGGTCTCAGTCTCGTGAATAGGGAAACTGTAGACGTCGTCACTACTACGATCTTCAGCTGCGTAAGTCAGGATCCACACCGCTGAGGCAGAAAATAAGGTCACTCACTTTTATCACATTTTTACACACCAAAGCTCAAGATGTCAACTGTTCGTGAGAACACAGATACGATGCAGTAAAACATGACATGCGCTAAGCGGCGTCAAATAAATTTACATAAGCAACAGAAGCAAAAGTCGAACGAGTGAAGCAGTAAATGCACCCCTGTTAGTAGACAAACAAACGAAGTCAATGTCAGTAAAACGTTGGTAAATACGCTTTGACGAAGAACGGCTTTGGTTCAACTGGCTTACACAGTTCTAATGAGTGTGTAATCTTAATAGGATCTAACGTGGAATGCCAAATTAATGCATTAGTTAAACTGAAGTCTGCTTCCGTAAGCGCAGTCTACCATAGCACGTCAAGTGATTCCTAGTATAATATGAGGAGATAATATATGCAAATGACATATATGGTGATCTGAGTATTGGGCAACGGATAGTAATGAGAGTGAACGGTTCTGAAATGTTTCTGTATAGTTTCTGGAGTCTTGCTTGTGGTTCGGAGGTGCAACTCCAACGTTCCTATGACTAGTGATGGTCCCCCAGACTTTTACAACAAACTTTTGCTTCCCGTCACAACAACAATAACAGTGTACCGTCCAGACCTCGCAAGGTGAACTGTCTTACATCATGTTGCTCCAATCATGAAGCCTGCAAAACTTCTTAACCTCCCATTGAAGTCTACATTAATAACGTCTAGAACACATGAACGATGGTTTTTTGATTGGCATTATTACGTTTGTCCTACAGAATGATCAACTCGGATTATTGCAGTAGTTGATTCGAAAACGTCCTAGGATTGGATGCACTCAAAATTGTTGGGCACCTCCTATTAACTCGACCGCGCTATGTTTAGAAGCTTAGCTCAGTGTACTACACTGTACAGCTGTCTCCAATGGTTCGAGAGTCTTCACTATCCTCTAAGACAGCAATACATCAGTGGTTCACACTGTTGTTTAAATTCCACACAGCCATGAAGAAAAGATTAAGCTGTAGCAGAGGAAAAAGAAAGGGAAGAGAAGTACTAAAAACAAACTATGCTTATAACCAAATATACAGCAGCAAGGTATACGTTGTAAACAAACAACCAAGTTAGAACTTAAAGTAAGGTGTCAGCAGTAAAACAGCCTCCTTACGGCTTTCAATATTTCACGTCATTAAATGCACTTAGTTCACAGACAACTCAGCCAATCAACGACAAAATTCACATAATCGAGCCCGATCAGCTGTCACTTAAGGTCTCAGGCTACCGACTCCGTGAGTCTATGGAAAAGACGAGGGAGGCTAGATGGTAAGACATAGAGCTTACCGGCATAATGTTACTATGAATAGTGGGCTCTGTAGAGTAACCACTATAAATGGGGAAGTTAGGAGGAACTGTGAACTAAAGTAGATAAAACTGAAGGAGGGGTGAACAGTAGCACGGTTTTACATACACTTTTGAGGCAACCCCTTTCGAAATGACCAATTATTTAGTTGGCAGCATAATGACTCCTCAGAACGATACAAACGACGCATACGTGAGAGATCGACACACGTAAGCTGCCGTCAAGTGATATTATACCAACGTTAGATTTGAACTCAAAGTCTACGTCAGCAGGCAATTAACACGAACACGATTGTGTGAAATTTAACCAATAGAGTAGGATGTATCCACTTTCGGCAGGGCGTGCAAATCAAAATTTCGATTTTTTTTTCTTATATCCGGAGTTCAAACTTCAATCATGGCAAGGATACGCACTATTTACGAGCACCAACAGGAGCGAAACTGGAGTATGGTGCTTTCATTTTGGAACGGTCTAAGTGAAGTCTGTGAAAACGTGATAGTTTCCACTAAATGTAAGTGGTGTGTAACCCACATAAGGTGAAATTGTCCAACTTTTTACAGGATTACCATTCTTCACTGTATGTGTGGTGTAGCCCATTACTAGTATCGCGAGATTTCAGAGGTAACAATACTGAAATAAGTGAGCGTGTATCAAAATTTACCTAATGAGGCAAACGCTTAGAAAAGTCAACAGTTGTGTAAGTGAACTGGCAGTTACAACCCGTGTACTGCAATGCATCAGTTTGCAGTACCTGCTGTTCAGTAGTGAAAATTCAAAGTGAGTTGCATTCGCAGAGTCCGAAAACATCAGTAAAAGAGCACAGTCTATACAGGAATTTCAGATCCAATCCTCAGCTGGGCCAAACAGTTAGAGAAAGTAGAACAAATGTGAAGTCAATGACGCAGTGCTCAACACGGTTGTCTAATGAAAGTGTGGTAGGAATTCAAATTCTGGCTGTGGCAAGGATATGCACTACTGACGAGCTCTAATGAGAGAAAAACTCGAGTCTATTGCTTCATTTCGAAAGAAGCTGGCTGGAAAGTCTATCTGAACGAAAAGTTTGCGATCAAATACAGGTGATTTTCAACATGAAAAGATTAAAACCTACAACAATCCACGTCATCAGTGGAAGGTCTCGCTCACTCGAGGTTTTAACCGGAAAATATTAATCTCTACCAAATCCATTATAACCTTTGTGCAGCAGAGTTCAGAGTGACAGCATACACCAATTGAAGGTCACACGCACAACTACCTGTGTTCCATTTCATCCTCGTATAAAGCGATTATGATCAAATTAAGGACCAAATCCAGTGCGGTGTCCGACCATAAGACGGAGCTGGACCCGTGCGTCAACGAAACGTCCAACAGAGAACGTAGCAACCGGACAAAAGTCTCGCATCGAACTAGACTCAACAAACCAGGGGCCAGCTGGGGCTGGAATGCGCGCAAAGGTCGAGGCACAGGGGGTGGTATTGGAAGATTGACCACCGACAACGGATTATTGGTGGAAAGCCGATTTGGTGTATCTTGCAACCATTTCTTCAAACTCTTACTCACGTATGGCTCGGCCTAAAGTTCAGGGAGGATGAAATGAGAATGAACAACAACATAGTGGTTAACGGAAGGCAGAATCAACGGACAACTGGATAGTAGCGCGTGAATTTCAATGCAGCCCTATAAAACACAGCTGTCACATAACAAAAATACAGAAGTGGAGTAAACTAGTAAGGCGCACCAATATAAATTATGCCATAAAAGAAACATATGATTCACAGTTGTCTCTTAAACAGTGAAAATTTCACAGAATATTCGAAAACGCGGGCAGGCTGGCAGAGACCAATAAGAGTGCTGATAGCAACCACTACCACGTTTATCTAATGCTATTATAGTGATTTTAGTGCCGATGTTATTCAGAAAGTTACATAGAGTGGGGGATGGAGTGAAAACCCGCAAACTAGTGCAATGTTAACATTGCTTGGGAAAATCTGCATCCGTCTAGAATGTGAAAGAAACTCAAAGATAAATGAGTTCGGGATTAACAATTACGAACTACAGCCTGTGAAGTGACAATACCGGATAGATAGTTAGCACGAAGAAACGGTCAAGTAACTTCAAGAAATTGAAGAAGACAAGTGCACTTGGTCCAGGAGAAAGGTCAACAATATCATAGTTCCCGTATGACGTGTAATCGCGTGTGTAACTGTGGATGATTAAAAATTAACCACAACAAAAATGAGGGATGCAAAACTCCCGTATCGGGACTGAAATCCTAGAACCTGAAAACATTATGAGCACTCCGTAGCCTCGTTGTGAATATCGTGTATAGAAATAAACCGGGAGATGTACAGACTTGATCCTGAATGAAGCGCGATCAAAAAGAAGTACGCTGATCACATCCAGAACCGTTAGCGAAATCTATGCTCGCATTTGCCTGTCATCACAAACGGCTGGTGGCTTCAGCTGAACTTCGAAGAATATGACTAAGGAACATACGCTCAGAGGTTTATTCACTGGCGTTGTCCTGAAATTATTAGTCGAAAGGTATATAAGTGACTGTAGTCACAGTCACCAAAAGTAGTCACGATCGAAGTGGCACATTTGCAAATTTATGTAACCATTTCTTGTTAACCCTCATACATATAGTGGAAACACCCGACATAGTTGCTCGTATGCGCACTGTGCGCTTGATCTTACGCATATGAAATTCATATTCCTGCACATTTTGCAAGCTTGTTTTGAGATCCAGTTCGAAGCATTGGTCACCCATCATACTACCATAAGCGAACAGACTCAGCACTGAAGCAGGTAGTGTAGTAATGCGGCTCTAGTCATCGCTCTCTAAAACAACAGTACTACTTCAAGTCATGTTGATGGTCTTGCGCAAACTGAGTTACTTGGTGGTCCAACTTGAAAGTAAGCGATTCAAGTAAACCTTATCGATCCACACTACTTGTTATGAGAAGCAGCAAAACAACGGATAAGAGACGATGGCATGTTCCGCGAGTGGCATACCAACCACGAAATCAATCATCACCATCAGCACCACAAACAGCAACACAACAAGGATTCTCAGTTGTGCATAACTAGCACACAACCATGAAGAAAGAAAAAACGAAACGACAATGGAGGGGAACTAACCACTGACAAACAGCTACGTGTCTATAACCAAACATTCAACATCGATGTGCCAAAACTTGCAAACACAACAAAGCTGGGAGTGAAAGTAAGAAATCATCACCAAAACAACCTCCACACGGTCGTCACTTTCCCGCCACATTAAGTGCCACTACCCCCAACTAGCCGCCAGCACACCTAACCTCTCCGACTACCCACTACGTCAGTCGCGAGATCCCCAACCCAATAGAAGAATACGAATTACAGCAGCGGCCAATCCAATGATCAAAAACTTCATTTCTCTACACCACGTCATCATCTGTCCAATTCGCACTTTACACTAATCAACCGCAGCATCGGAAAACAGTGCTCAGTGTGGCAGACAACTAACTGGCATTCAGAATACATGCACTAACCATCTGGGTCTGCAAAAACGTAACGATTGAACAAAAGTCTCAGGTTGGCATTCAAAACCAAATACCCACATCCTAACCAATTCGATGCTTACTCCTTGAAGTCACCCGATGCAAGTGATCGAAAGTAGACATCAATGGTCAAATACCTGAAGATGGTTCACGTCCTCTACCCTGAACGGTCAAGTTTCGGAACCGTAAAGCAATACAGATCTCACTATCGCGTTGTACATACGATCCTTAAACATCAGACAAATGTTTCGATATCGTTCCGGGTGTCCTGGATTAATTAATACCATCCTAACCTGGGAGATGTAAGTTTCTATTTCATTCCTTTTCACCAGTGCCACCGCTGACGCAGCTTCCTACGCACACAAACTAGTCAACAAGCTCCAATAACTTCACTGTCCAATACTGAATTTACGTAATCACAGCTGTCTTTCAGAAACCTTTTGCACTTGGAGGCCACAAATCGCATTTCGAAATGTTTGGCAGAGCGCGAAGTAGCCTCTAGTAGTCAATGCTGCTTGGAAAGTACCAAACAACACCTTATTGTCAGCATAATCTGTCCTTCTGCAGCGTGTGGACGCTGCATGCAATCCTCCGTTAGTTCGTCCACGACAAAAAATGAATAAAAGTGAACATGGACAACCTTGACGTACGCCGCTCTTGGTGCCGAAAAAGTCTGACGATTCACCGTAAACCCTAACCGGAGCCAAATTATAAGAATAGAGCCCCGACAGTATGTTCACATACTTGGTCGGTACACCTCTGCGTTTAAGTGACTCTAAAAGTGTAGATCGATCCAACGAATCGAACGCATTTTTACCGTTGAAAAATACGGCGATTAATGGCCGACAGTACACATGACGCTGCTCCAGAATTTGACGGAAAGTAAAGATTTGATCGACGCATCCCAGCTCAGAATGAAACCATACCTGTCATTCCATAATGGTCGTCACCCGAACTGCAGAGTCGACGAAGTATAATGGATGCCTTGAAATGACTGGGGTCAAGCTAATCCTCCCCATGGTTTCAGCAAGAGCCCCTAACACCTTCCTTAAATATGGGAAGTATTATCGAGTGACCCTAGCATGGAGGAATAATCTTCGTTGAAACAATTGAGTCAAAGCCTTTACCAACGGCTCTCCGCCTTCTTTGGAAAGTGTCGGTACCAGATCACCCGGGCCAGTAATCCCATTACGGTTGGGAGCCGAAATGCAATTGCAAACATTGGCAGGTTTGTTGCAGTAACACAATAGAAGCAGGCGGCCAGCTAACCTAACCCCCAAAGTGTTCTGCCTACCGCTCTAACCGTCTGGACTTATTATAGATGACTGTACCACCTGTCTCATTGATGACTGCAACAACAGACTGTCACCTTGGTCCAGTAGTACAAATAAGCTTGAAGAGTGTGCCAGTGTTCCCTGAAACAAACAAGGCTTTCAGTTCCTCAACGTCCTTCATTTGCCAAGCCTCACGACCGGCGGTTAGACTTCGCTTCAGTTTCCCACCGACAAATCCTCTAAACGTAGCTGAACTACGAGGAATGCTCCGGCTGGCTTCTAACAAGTCCAGGGATTTCTCCAAGATTCATTGCCTGTTCAACCCATGATCCCTTGTGCCGCATGCTACATTACCCGCTTCACGAATGGTCTGAGATCTCGGCCCAACAGCTTTTAACATTTTCGGGGGTGGGGGTTGAGAACCGTCAAGTTTGCATCCTACGCTAGTTTGGTACTTGTTTTTACCGACGGCATGATTAGTTTCTCAACAGCCAGCCGTTGTTGTCGGTGGGGTAGTTGCCCAGCAAAAGTAAGAACGAAACGACAACGTATCAACACACGATCTGAATCCAAGTATGTGCTACAGTAAGAACAATTGTGCTGAATGGAGCTCCGCCATCTATAACTAACACCTATGTGGTTTATCTGGAACCAGACCTGATTCGGAGAACGAGAGCGCCAAGTATAACGACGACGTGTAAGATGCCTAAAACTAGTAGTGGCTACAAATAGCTTATGTTTGACACACAGTTGCAACATCGGTCTACAATCATCCGAGGGATGTGATACTACCCCATACCTGTCACCTAAAGGAGACTCGGCGTCATCAAGACAGCCGATCTCGGCGTTTATATCTCCAGCCGGAATAGCTATTTTAGAATCACATGTCGATTGAGAAGAGCGGCCAGACCTGATCAAAAGACGTCCTGGACGCCGGTGTCGCTACAGTCAGTTAGAGCACAAACAGATACAATGGAAAGATTTCTGAGGATTCTGCGTCTAGAGTTGGCGTTAACAAAACCTGCCGAGCGGACGTCACAAAGGCTGTTGCTAACACCAACCGAATCCACTAATGCGGCCGTCGTGATAAGGAATACACCCAATCCATCCTGACTAGTGGCGGCTGCCGTGGAGTCACCAAATGTGTAGCAGCAATGTCGGGTAAAAAGCGAGGGTGTATATTATTCTATACGTCAACTATTGTCCCGGATTCTGGTTTCCGATATGTAGCAGACAACAACATTCAACGAGTCTAGCGTTCGAGCAAATGTGGCCTGTGGACCTATCTGCTTCGGTGTGCGAACGTGGAAAGCATCTACATTAACTTGTATTCTAGGTTTAAGTAGAAGACGATGTAGGCCTGAGGCTGGATGGTAAGAGATGGGACTGAACGACACAGTATTACCATGATAATCTATACCTGTTGTAGTCAGAATGTATAGTGAGCTTTAGAGAATAGGTTCGACAGAGGTGTGAGGGCTCAATTTGACAGAACAATGGGAGAGAGGTTCGCAGTAACATGCTTTCCTCTGACCATCCTGCTATATGCAGCAGATAGGGTGACTCGGTTGATATTGCGAGACGAGATGCAGTATTGATTTATTGGTGTTGTGAACATTCAAGATTGTATGTGGCCTGAGCTACTGCCAGGACGCTCAGATCCAAATTGAAGAACGATTAGGGTTCTCAACCAATGTCGCTGACTCAAAAGTCTGTAGCGCAAAGCAGCGGATAGGTGAGAGTGTAACAAAACTACTACTTTTCCGCAAAAAGATGCCAATCTCCTTTCAACCCCCCCCTCCAAACCAGGAAGACTAGCAGACTGCAACTTATCAGTCCTCCACATGCTGGCTCGCCTGATATGACTGATTGTCGGTATGATCGTCAAATCATCCAGTTTAGCTCAAGAGGTCATTGATATGTGTAAGCCATCACACCGCGTCAAGATTCAGTCTCGTGATGAAATGTTAAACAATGATGAGAAACAGCAGGTCCCCTCTGAGTAGACAATTCAAGCACACGAGATACATGAAGTTTCTAAGAATCAAATGACTATGCTACTCAACAGTGCACTAATGCATGGTAAGTATCACTACCTTTATGTTTGTGTTAGAACGCTGAGACAAAATCAGCTGAGCAGCTAATGAAGCAGCGCATTTTACACTGCCTTGAGGAAACAGGCGTTAAAGTATGCTGCCTCAAACTTCGTTATTATAATCTAACACGCGAAGTAAACAGTTACACAGAACTATGGCAAAAACAGACAGATATTTGCCCATATACGGAGGACGAGGACCTAAAAGAGGAAACTTAAACAATCGACCCGAGAAGCGAATCGCGTAGTATGCAAACTTCGGCAATTGCGTGGAAGATGACCAGAGCCCAGACTCACCGCTGTTGTCTGAGCTTGTCGGTAGCCCCAATAAAACCGGTCGAACCGTCCGATGATCACCTCAGGTTTGATGGTGAAAACAGCACGACCATCGACAGAACTCTGAGTGGCCACCGCCTTGAGAATTCGCGGTACAACATGTTCAACAGCTAGTCTATTGGCGCGATGTGAAACAGAGGCTGGACGCATTCGATCATCAGCGGCAGGGACAGAGGTCGTTGGGATGGATGTAGGTGACAAAGATTGTGCAGCGTAGGAATCATCTGAGGAGATTGATAACAGACTACTCATTGGTTGATACGGTAGATGTGCGAGCAGTAGACTGCATTGCATAGGTCGAAGACACAAGTTATGCACAACGGAGTCTATCAACGAGGCATAATTCAACTCCAAGTCACTGTCCAAAACACATGCGGTCAGCGGAACGTCTAAAGATCGTTGGTGCAACCGAACGTAGTCAGTAGAAAATCTTCCGACACTGGGACGTGAACGATCGGTGAGAATGCCGAGAAGAGTAAGCAATAATACCTCGACAGCATGCACGCGGCCTATACTGGGCACATCTGGTATTTGGCTTGATGGAAAATGGAAGAGAGAATAAACGAATAGCACGGATTAGCGCAGAACATCATAAAGGAAACAAGTCTGAAAGCAAAGGACAAACTAAAAGCAGCTCATTAGTTAAGATACAATGCATCATGAAGAGAACAAGGTAAAACGGGCGCGCGTTCTGTATGACAGTATCTGGTAAAAATTCACGAAAAATGCGAGGTAAATCTTGCCAAACCGAAAATAGGGCCGCTAAACTAACACGAACAGCACGGACCCCCGTGACATAAGTAAACCTGAGACACAATTCGTATAGATGAATCTCAATGAAATTATGTGCCAAGCAAGTGGTGCTCGCCAGCATTCTAATTCGGCGGAATTTTTCATTGAAAGCACTAGAGTGGAGCTTCACGCATGGATTAGATTTCATAAATAGAGCGCACGTTCGGACTAT
>LUCH01004324.1:26669-47734 GCA_013368495.1 Paragonimus heterotremus | reverse complement strand
AACTCGCTCACACACACAGACACAGAACAAATCAGTCACCACAGAACACACAAGCCCGACTATTTTCGACGAAGTTACAATATCGATTCCAAACAGCAAGCAGAAGCATTCACATGTACAGTCTGCACAACTTTAGACAAGTCGGTTGGCCAATATACACGAAACTCGTATGAAGCATGTCAAGCCCCTTACTCGATCCAGTTCAATCAGTGCACACAGGCATCAACATGTTATCGGAGGTCGCAATCACTTAACCAAAACCCGCATGCTCTGAATGTTTGGTGTCAGTTCGAACTGAATCACCTTCAGACCGTTGATATATCATTTTTCAGGATGGAGCAGATTTCTAGAGAACAGAGCATCTCGATCTGGGCAACATCTTTGAATGAACTGTCCACTCAATCTCGATTGCGCAACATGTTGCCTGCATCACGGTACATGTACATGGATAAAATGGTCAAATAAAACACAGTTGCAAGGCCACAAATTTGCTGTGATATGTCAAGTGACGCTTCTCTTTTTGGCAGTGTGGTCATATCATGTGACGTCAGAGTTCACAAATGTTGCGGTAAACCTAGAAACACAGCATAATGTGCCTCGGACTCTATGGGAAGGTTACTAATTTCCGATTGATCCTCGTTTGTTTTAACTGTGCTTTCCTCTGTCATGTGGGCTGTCAACCGGGCCGTCACGCGGTTGTTGGATAGTTACAGATCACAGCACCTGAAATAAAGCCTGCTCAACTAATCCTGCCGTTGGCACATCATGGGCGACCGATGCCGATGCCACTCCGTTTGGACCGTCCATGTGTCCATACGCAGACGACCGGGTTCCCCTATGTAGTGCGAGCACGTCCACGGGTTCAGTGCTCACTGCGCACGTGCTAGCTGGCGCCTCCGTCAGCCCAGCCACTGGGTACAAGGCGTTCTAGCTTTGTTTACTCCCTACACCCGGCTGATCAATGTCCTCTCGATCCGCAGTTGTCGACCAAGCTGTCTCTGTCAGCCAATCCATATGCACAACGTATGTTTTGATAATAAGCGTCTGTCTTCTCATGCGAAGCGATGCTGTGCAGAAAACCTCGCCGTTTACACCCAAAACGCATGCGTTAACGACAACTACCGCAAATCCCTGTGTGCAATATGACGTGGATTGAGAAATAACACTAATTACAGACGAGCATTCCCTACTCCAGTCCCACTAAATGAGCAACGAATTCTACCAATCCGTTCAGACGCAACGCAGGTTGACCGAACCACGGCGGATTCCATTTGAACCCTAGTACACTGTTATCATGAGTTCCAAACCTTCACTACGTATCCAAACCATGCTCAGTGACATCAACCTGACTGACAAGTCTTGATCATGGAGTTACCGATTGGATAGAACAGAGTGATTCTGTTCTTTTTCCTTCCGAAATGATCGGGCAACCTTAACACTATTCATACAACGTTGTGGTTGAGTGTTTGGATTGGATTATTCGGTGATGCCTATTGTGAGAGTGCTGGCGTTGTGGTTAACACACTATTCTCACAAACACCAGAGTCAGAGTGCAAACCTTGATCCGGACAAGTATATGCATTTCTGATGAGCTCTAATAGGAGCGAAACGCGAGTCTAGTGGTTCTTTTCGAGGTGGGCTAGTCGAAACGCGTATTTGAATGCGAAGGCCGCGATCAAGTGTGGTCACTGTTCACTTCTAAAGTAATATGATTTCGATTACCACACTCCTGAGGTAGGCCACTCGAAGTGGTTTAAAAGTTTAGTACCACAACTTACTCGTAACGTTGTGTTCTACTCAATCCACTCATTAAAAACCAACGTTATTTGTTGTTCATGCAAACATTCTACCGGTCCTGTTGTTAGAGGTCGCTCAAGAAATTACCCGTTTTTGTAATGTGAACGTTGCGTTGTTATTTGAGCTTTGTAACTATTCTCAATCGATCGTGCTTTTAAAATTTTGTGATTGTTGTGAATCTATAGAAGTTTGATAACGACGTTGCGAGCAGGTGTATTGATGAATTCACCCTAACTGGGGCGTGATTTGCACCTTTTTCTTAACCGTTGTTACTTACTGAAGAATACCTTGCTGCAAGTGTTCAAGGGTCGATTTTGTTTGTTGGACGGAGATAACTCAAGGACCCTCCGTTTTAGTTCGTTGTAACACATGAAAAACCATCGTTTTACGAATTGAAACTGCATATTGCTTATTTCTAGATGTTACTGGACGCTTCCGAATTGCATGCACTGGTCTGTAAATAGTTTTGCACGATCATGCCGTTTACATAAACGTTGTTTATGTATTTGAGCCTAAATCATTGATGAAGGAAATGCTTATACCTTGTGTGGACCGTATGTGACCCCTCTGGTTGTTCAATGGTTAAACATTTTTGATTGTTCTGATGTAAAAATGAGCAAGAGAATTATGTTCCGTTTTAAACATAGACAACGTTTTCACAGACGTCTTGCTAAGTCGAATAAATCTAGATGTGCGTGGAAAACTTTCACGTGAACTACAAGTGTGGTTACGGCGGTTTGACCGCAGAAATATCAACTGGATTTAATCTAAAAGCGCAGGTTACCATTCTCAATGCAACCCACAATTCTAACAAATTTGACAGCTGCGGAAGTATCACTTACTCTGGAATACTGAACTCAATGTTACGAAACGTAATGCAGATGACTTTAACTGGGTTTCAAAGTCACCTGAATGCGTTTGGATGATTCATCCAAGAACAAAAGGTCTAGTGAAATTACTTATTGGTGAGTAACGGAGAATTTTGATTTTCATATAGATTGAAAATCACCCACAAATGATCGCAAACGTCACATCCCCATAGAATTTCCAGTCGACCCCTTTCGAACAGCAGAAGCACTAAACTCGAGTTTCGCTCTCATTGGAGCTCGTCAGTAGTGCATATCATCGTCACTGCCACGCTCTCATGAGACAACCGTGTTGACTACTACGCCAGTGCCCTCACATTGGGCACGACCGGTTTCCGCTCACGCGTCGTGTTCACTTCTCCCCGGTTTATGTGGGATCGACGCCTTCCATGGGAGGGTTTCCGCGTGCCACTTCTCGTCCGTTAGTCCTATCCCGTTGAGCGATGGCTCGCCCAGTTGCTCGTGTTGTCCGCCATCTATTCTATGTTGGCTTTGACTGTATTCTACGACCGTGTGGAGATATCCCTCCGGGTGTTAGAATAATCGCACCCCGATCTGAACTCGGTCACTTGGACTTCATTGGATTCCACTGCTGTATTAAAGGCAACTGGTAACCGAATCACGTTCAGAAAAGGGTTCAGTTAGACAGCCTAGTAGTACTGTACTACTATCCACCATGTTTCGCCCGTTGGTCCGATGCAGTTGAGCGATGACTCCACCGATAATCCATGCTGTCCATGATCCGCTCGCTATGAGCTTTTGGACGTACCTCCCCGCGTTAAGGTATTCGGCCGTGTTGGAATACTCGCACCTCCGACCTGATAATCCACTACAATATCATCACGCATATATGGAATAAATTATGGTTTCACTCAAACAGTTTGCATCCAGTCTAAAGCCTGATAAATTTAAGTCGTATGTTGGGCGCAGTTTAACACAGCTGACTTAGGCCGACCGGCCAATTGATAATCCTCCAATAAACTGAGGTGTGAGTACTCCCTACTCATAAGAACCAGTCTACTTGGTCAAGCCAAAGTAAGTCAAAAAGAAAACGGAGGCCTAATGTGAATCAAATAAGAAGTGCAAGTTAAATACCTGAAAATTAATTCAGATTGTAAGAAATGAAGAAGTTAAACCAATTTTGTTTCTAATAATGAAACCTGACAGTTGCAAGCCATAAGAAACCAAAACATACACTTATAATAAGTAGTATATGCGGTAGACAATCTGTATAGAAAGTTGTGTGGGCAACAGAAACGGTTTACTAAACAATCAGAATCGTTGGATTGTGTGACTTCTACGAACGGAAGGAGATTGGCTTCTGCGTTTCCACTTGGCTGACGATTCGTTGTGAGTATGTAGGTGACTTACCACTCTGAAGCTGTCAAAGTGTTCACCGTGGTGCTACACGAATACATCACCACGACCCATAACGTACATAGTCCCCTTCCGAACAGCGTGTCTGTTTTCACCGTTAGGACGATGTCTTTCATTTAGCTACCAAACGACCGTCCGAATCACACTCCTCCAGACTGTCCTGTAAAACATATCTTTAAAAACTAGTCCTGCATTCTTCTGTCGATTCCGACGGGTTGACGGCTGACTGGAAGCTGATAGCTACCGATATTTCTAAAAGGTCATGTGCTATCACACTGACAACGGGATGGAATGTCTAAAGAGCTGTAGAAAGTGGAACGGAACGAAGTCGTCTCAGGAGTAGTTTGATCTGCTTGGTCAACTCCAGTGGTGGTGGTAGCAGTGAATATGGATGTGGGAACACTGCACATTTTTTGGCTAACCGGCTACTGGTTAACTTTGAATCAACGATTGTGGAGGCGTGCGGCGACCAGGATGAAGGCAGTCAGTTTTTTGAAGACTATACACAACAGGAAGTGCGTCTTCAAAATCGACCTGACAGATACATATCTACAGATGCACACCACTGGTCCATAAGCTCAATCCCTTGCAACGATCAACAATCCTTTGGATGCGCTTCACTACAATCTCCTGCTGTTTGAGTTGTGTCTTTCCGCGTCCTCTAATAGACGGTCAGCGAGGCTTCATGGAATGCTGGCATTCCATGATGATTTAGTCACCTTCGGAGCATCCAGGCAGGAACACGACCATAACTTCATGTGGCTCATTCAGAAGTTTGTGACAAAGAACATGTCAACTTAATCCCTAAAATGCGTTTTCAACACCACGTAACTTGAATTCTTTGACTTCACAGTGGACATAGAAGGCTATCAATAGGATTTAAGTCGCTTCGTACCACTGGCTGACATAGAGTTACCAAAAGACTTAGGACAGTAAAGTCCACCATGAGATATCTATAGTACTGCTTCAGATTTATCCCAAGTTTTGCGACGAAGGCTCAGCCATTATTTCTTAGTTGTCCGACGCGTAAAACTGAACAGCAGAGTGTGAGAACGTTATCAGCAGCATTAGACACTGTTCATACCTTCACGTTTTCAAAGGTCATTGTGTATTCTTGTGCATTCTTTGTGCATTTCTGTCATTGTGTTAGTGGGCGAAAATAGTGTTGGACGGCTTATAGGCATAAAGAAAATGCGAATGGAAATAACTAAACAATGGAGTTGTTGGCTGTAGTCATTCCAGAAACGAACGCTGCAACACAATGAAACAAACTTCCGTTATACTGTAGCGAAAAGGCATCCAATAAAGCACAGTCTTCATTGTCCAACACGCTAGTTACCCTGCCACACACGCGCTAGCGTTTTTGAATCACAATACCAGTACAAAACATCCCCCGGTTTCCGCTCACACGTCGTGTGCACTTCTGCCCGGTTTACGTGTGTGATCGGCGCCTTCTATCGGGGGGTGTTCCGTTTGTCATTCCTCGTTCATTGGTCCGATTTCGTTGCGCGATGGCTCGTCCGGTCGTTCGTGTTGTCCAACATCTATCTACAGTGGGCTTTGATCGTATTCCACGGCAGTGTCGAGGTATTCCTCCGAGTGTCGGAATAATCGCGCCTCCGATCGGGTCGTCTATTCTATTTTGTTTGCCATGTCTCGCCCGTTGGTCCGATCCGGTTGAGCGATTACAAATCCGATTGCCCCCGTTGTCTGCCCTCCGATCGTTGAGGGTTTTGTGGACTTGTCTCATCCCCGCATTGAGATACTCCGCCGAGTGTTTGAATACTCGCAATTCCTGCCTGACAATCCACCACAATACATGCTCATATGGTGACCTGCGGGACTGGGCTAGTATGACGGTTAGGAAGTTTGTAATGCCGGTTGTCTCTCACCTATGTACCGTTCAAGTAATGCTTTAAAACTCAACCGATTAGGCCGTAAGCACAGAGTTGGGTAATGTATTCCAATGTGAACAGGTCCTAACTATGGAGCAATTTTGTCTGCAGACTAACCTGTCTGTTCCAGTAATCATTTTCAACGAGTGACCCCTCAATCGTTCATTCTTAAGTAATGAGAAGAGATGTGTCCGTGGATGATTCGGGGGTGTAGCGTACTGTGTAGGTAGGGATTGGACCTTCACTGAGGTGTCCGTAATACACTGAGAATTCACCTAATTCTGCCAGCTTTTCTTGGTAGGAGATTTTCATTAACCTCATAATTTTCTTAATGACTCGTCTATGAACACCTTCAAAAAGTGCCAAATCTGCTTTAGGGTAAGGACAACTGGTCTGTATATTCGTTTGCAGATGTGGACGGATTATGGAGACCAACGTATTGAGGAGTACTTCAGAGTGGAAGGTTCCACAAATCCTCCCGAAGATGTTCATGGTTAGTTGTCGTTTTAGCCATAGCAGCACAATTTATAGACAAACTCAAGCTGCCTTTCACCATGTTCCCTAGGTCTCGTTCGTATACTAACATCAGTAGCTTTGTGTCGTCAAGGTACTAACCGACAGAGCTTTGATGGCTAGCATGCATGACTTTACATTTGTTGACAATGAACAACGAGTTACTTTCTTCAGTCACGAACGTAAAACATTAGAATATATAGGAACCATTTCATGTAAACTCAAACGTTGATTGCTTCTATTATTGTTACTATCCGCATGTCCTATATATTCTAATGTTTTACGTTCGTGACTGAAGAGAGTAAACCAAATGTTGGTATCTCGCAACGTGTGTCTTCTATCGTTATTGATGAACTGGATCAAGGGAACTCAGTGTTTTAAAAATAGTTTCTGTCGGTTTAGATAGTTCGAGCTGTTTTATAGGGTTATCACACCTCCCTGACGTTCCAGAAATCACCAGTTTTGTGTCAGTGGTACTTCATGAAAGAAAATAATGAATAACGGAAGACTTAAAATTGATCCATGCGGTACGTTGTTGTTGGCACGGCACCATTCTGACAGCTCTCCACTCACCTTGATGTTGAACATACGCTCAGTAAGATAATCTTCAAGCCAGGTGAGTAAGCGTCCATCAACTCCATAACTATCAAGTTTCTGCTGCAAGATAGAATGCAGAACTTTGTGGACCACTTCGACAAAGTCAAGGTAAACCACATCTGTAAGTAGTCCTATATCAACAGCCTTGTCTCCAGAAGTTACGAGCAATCAGCAGATTCATGACGTATGAGTGTCTCATACGAAGACCATTTTGCTGGTTGATTATGATGTGGAGATCTTCAACCTCTACCCGGAGAGAGAGCTATCCACTAAGCCCTCTATTACTTTGGAGACCACTGAAAGCAAAGCAATTGGTCAACAGTTTGCTGGGTCATCCCTACATCCACCTTTGAAGATATTTGTCAGCGTGAACTGTCTCCAGATTTTTGATAGACGGTCGGTTGACAAGGCGTGATTAAACAAATACTGTAAATGATTCTGCTAATGCCGTGGTGCAGGTTTTGAGCACGATGGATTATATCAAATCCAGATTGAGTGATTTGTTAGCTATTAGATTCTCTAATTTGATTTTGAATTGTGACACTGAAATTTGATGGTAATTCGGTTAAGCTGCTGCCTATGCTTTCAAAAGTCGCCCGTGATACGCAGTTAGGCATACGTTTACATTCTCTATCCAGAGTGTTGGCCGCCACCAGAGATTTGCAACTGCAAAATACTAACCTTACTCATTATGTATGTTTCGACTGTACTGTAAAAAAACTTAGGATTCATCGTCGGCTTTTGGGCGTGATCGTACTGACAGTAAAATCGATCCTTGCTGACAGCCCCCTTGGCACGATTGTGTTACATGACATACTGAGCAAACGCAAGTTCAGTTTGTTCTAGTAAGAACCTGTTCCAGGCTGAGCTTTTCACTATAATCGAACATTTGGCTCTACTCCAAAGGCGCCTAGGCTTCCTACTAGACCGGGGATACTCTATTAATACAAAGTTGTTAACAGCGTCGGAGATCTCCTCAACGATGAGCTACCAGTGGTCACCTGGGCCGATTGTGGTGAAGAGCCAGGTCATGTAACCTTAGTAAGCTTTGTCCTCATCCTCATAAAACATGCCTTCTGACAGACCCTTAGATCCGCATTTTAGGGAGTATATTATCTACTTCCATGTAGATAGATGAATTCAATTAAGCTATGGTAAGTGCGACCAAGTGGAGCTGTGATGCTCTGACTGTCTATCATGTCAATCTCATTGGTAAGAATGTAATCAACACAAGACTGCGTTCGGCCCATCCGCCACCTATTATGGCCCAGGAGAGGCTGACGTAATCCAGCCCGTAACACTATTTCGAGGAAATCTCCAACAGAGGAAGACGTTGCAATACTGACTGAATAAGTCGTGAAGTCTACCTCCGAGCGAATAAAGCGTTCCATTATTGACGTTTGATTAAAACCTAAAGGTATTATTCTGTGCCGAGTGCCGTGTAAGGCCGTGTCGGTAAATTTGTGCACACAGTGCTATCTGCAAAATACGTTAATCAAACAAGTAAAGTTTTGGATGACGTTAACCATTTGTTTGACTGATTCCGGAAGATCTAGCAGCACCATGCCACAAATACCTTTATATGGCTTTTATATGCTTGTAAGAAACCGACAAAATTCCCGACTGTTTACATGCTGTTCTGCAATTCCCAATCATTTCTGCTTGTTGTGATAAGAAATTCCAATGGTTCATAATCATTGCGGACTTCGGCGTCTTTTTAAAATACTAACATGCATCCTGTTGTTCAGTTCAGGAAATGGGTAGACACTACATATCAGTAATACATTCAAAGACTGTTTGTGCATTGTGAATCATATCAGTATTCATTTAGTGTGCAACAACATGGGGCAAGCTTCTTTAGCACCTTAGTTTGTTTCCATGTTCACCTTCCATATGGTATCTTTCTAGTGTTCCAGTTGGCAAATAACATATCGTGGCTAACGTGTTATTCATGACCATCGTTTTCACGTGACGCAAACCTACAGGTCAGCTGTTGGGCAGTCGGTCTTACAATAACACATGCAAGGGCCGTATGCATCACACCCAGTTCCGCCTCTGGTGAACTGAGATATCGTTTAAGACTACGTTGCGGCGACTAGATAAGGTAATACATCGTTGATACCCGGAATCGACGTGACAGCAAACGAGCGACACAGAGAAGCGAAAACGCAACGAAACCGAAGACGAATGTGAACCTTCTGTTGTACATTTCATTACCGGGCGTGACTCTCAGTATCCTCGCTCTGTCAAAAAAAATGTTTAAATGTATATGAAGGTATGATGATTGTGGCTGAGTGATATGAAACAGAGGTAACGTAATAATGTTGTACACTTTGTGTGCGTTGTACTAATTGATCAGATATGTTGGAAGATGATTCGAATGCATAGACTGTTATCTGTGTTGCTCCATTACCTCTTATTTATTTCCCCAGTACACTTTTTATTTTAATGAAATACATATTTCGTATTCTGTTATCAAAACAGATGCAAATGACAATCAACCGTTAAACAGGATCGAGGACAAATAAACACGGTGGTCGTGTTTAATTTTTAACCAATTCGGCGGTTATCAAACGGTGCAGAATAAACACAATGAAAGTTAACTTCGCTTTGGAATAATGCTATCTGTGTGAACAGTGAGCGAGTACTAGCTGTCATTGCCGCATAATTCAGTTGCTGATGTGATGTACGCGCTTCCAGTTGACTGCAATTCCACCTTGAATTTGTCTCACCATGTTATGTCTGCACAACGCAATGAACTAAGAACTACAGTGATGCCGGGGGAACCTCGTGCCCTGGCTGGGCCAGCATGAATGTGTATCACATCTAACAATGAACAGACTTTATAGTGAACGGATCGATGAACCAATAGCAGGCCAATGAGAAAAGGTCAAAGCAAGTCTAGACACGCTAGTCAGAGTGCGCACGTGACCTTTGTAACTGGCAGGTGTGAAACGGGAAGGTTCACGTGAATGGGCGATTGTGTGTGTGCGTGTGCGCATGCACATGCAGGAACGTAACGTAGACGGACCGCGCACATCACCATAACATTTTCAGCATTAGTGATGAGTAGTCGGAATTAACGAAAAATGACCTCATTTCATCGCTGTATAATTTTAGCGTGCATCTTTAGGTCAAATCTTAGAAAGGATCTGTAGTCAGGTTCCAGTTTTCGGTGTAACTATCAAATGGAAAGACTGATCGTCGGCTTGCTAATAGAACACAGTATAATTGGTTCATCCGTTCTTTTTTCTCGTTTGCCTGCTACTGTAGTACTTCATGAAGTAGTTCTACGGGAACTTGATTGATATTGGCGTTTCTCTCTCCTTACTTTGCCGATAACCATTTTGGTCATAATGTTTTATCCTCATTGATGCACCCTATAACACTCTTGGGTATACCCTTTTGAATAACTCCTTCATTTCCAGTGGAAAACGGAGGTTATAAACCGCCGTACTACTTTGAACAAGAAAATTAGGACGGAACACCGCCATTAGACCACATTACACTGCCTTCACGGGAGCTTTTTGCAGGATGCTTTTTTGGATGTTTGCGTTAACTACCAGTCGTTAGAGACAGCTGTATCCCACAAGGGTTACGTTTTATCCACCATATTGTTGGGGAATGTCTATTTTCCCCAAAAATGATTTATTTTTCGAGATATTATCGAAAAATAAATTAGGATTTTGAATCTTACTTTTTCGCGGGACAACATGCCAAAACTCAATTTTGGCGCACGTTTCTCCGGCGCCTGTGATTGGCCCATCCCACTTTTAATGCACCAATTCAAGTGGGATTCTTCAAGGCCATAAAAAGGCTATATATATGCAGACGCTCGTCTGCATTGTTACCTTTGGTTTGAGAGCAAATACAATCTCTGCTAAAGGTCACGGTCTTCTGTGTTGTTCTGGGGTTTCCGGGTATTACCAAGCTCAGTGCTACGTTTCGTGATTTGTATTGTCGTGTGCTAGAAATTCTGATTATCGTTTGACCAGCGGGTCATAACATATATATATATATATATATATATATATATATATAACACGTAAATAGCAGGGTATCATATATAAATGAAGAACAAACCAGATAACATTATTTGAACTTGTCGAAATCCTGAGAGCACTGTATAAACGATTGTAGTGGATTACTGACTGAACAAGTGATACCTTATGGAGTGTGACAGAAGGATGGGGTTGATGTGAAAATAATTTTTGACATGTAATTCCTTTGTTGTGTGACGCTGTACCAGCCTCGGAGACAAAACTCTGTCGATGAGACCGTGTACCGTTTGGCTCGTGTCATCAAGTACGGGCACGATGTGTTGTGTCATTCACGTTTCAGACTTCTAATAACGTGATTGTGTGTGAGACAGCCTGATGATTTTCTTTAGTTTAACCGTGTTTGTGACCACTGACTGAACTGAAATCGCTTTCTATCTTGTGTTGCTTACTGTTAGCCTTCCTCTTCAGATGCAAAGTTAACATGATGTGCTAATGTGGAAGAACAGTGGAACGATGGTTCATCTCAGCTATGATCACGCCACGTAGATTAGTCGTGACAAAGCTCTAGAAGATCACTGACCAAAACAGCTGAGGTACATTGAAGAATAGAACACGTGATAAAACCACATTAATCGCGGCAGCCACTAGCAAAAATGAATAACCAAGTAATCATCGCATGTTCCACCGACTTCCAAAAAAAGCAACATTCATGTACCATCACTTTGGTCTACGAACTGAAACCTGTGTGATTGCATTTGCAAACATAATACCAAGTTGAAAAAAGATGAAAAACCTGACCGATGACTCTCCTTTTTTCTAGTTTCTACTGCTGGTCAGTTTGAATAAAGGAATCAAAACATTTATTTCATAAGAATGGCAATTTCATCTGATATGTTCGCGTCACTCGTCACATTTAACAGTGAAACACAAGAATAGTTAAACAAATCAATCTCATAATTCAAGCCCGAACCCACACTGGTCAATTACTGATCAAAACCAGACAGATAAGCAGCGCTTGGAATGATTATAGGATGACGGATTTGTGATGAAGCATCAACACACTGATCGACAGACAGATACCGATCGACGAGGTGACCGGTATCTAGCAAGCGTTTGGTGATCGACGGAGCCAAGTTGCTTTGTTCGGTGGGGTCATGTCGGGTCACACGATAGACTTCTCGTCGATCCGCATAAATTAGTTGTGAGTCTATCATGGAGAAACCTTTCTCCTTCACGACTGGTAGTACGTTCTCTTGAGCTTCTGTTCAAGCGTTCTCATAAGATTACTGATAAATCGCACCGATATATGCACTACTGATGAGCTCTAACAAGAGCCAAACCCCGGTCGAGTGTTTCCTTTCGAGGTGGGCTAGCCGAACGGCTTATCTTAATGCAAAGGCTGCGATCAAGTTTGGATGATGTTCAATTTTGACACATCGCCAGTGTAATGTGAAAATCTATGTGATAAAGGAATACACGTATCCCCACATACATGAGAATAGCTACAGCTGTTTTAAAGTTAAAAAGGTAAATTTATCGCACATTTTTCTGAATAGCATTTTCTTAGAAAATATTTGCGACACAGTGAACACTATCAAACTGAAGAACCTTATAAACTGGGACGCTGCAACTATATTAAAACCTGACAAAGGCTCTGGAGTTGTTGTGATGGATAGCGGTAGTATATGGTGAAAATGAAAATCATTCTTTCAGACAACACAAAGGTTATACCGGACAGGCAGACCGTCAACTCTGTGCTGATGTCGTGACTTGCAGTTTTCGCATTGCGTGGATACATAACATACAGTATACGAAACCTATTGTTAGTACGACCACACAATTAAACGGATTACCAAAGACTCACAGACAGCAAACACCCCTACAATCATTCCTCACGATTGCAGGTTCATCCTGTCAGATGATCTGCTGCCAGTACGCGCATTCTTCCTAAACAGTTGTTTGGTGCGTAACACTTTAGATAATGCTAAGCTGAGGAGAAAATTGTACTCTTCTGAGGTGGGTTAACTGTTCATAAATGTGTCATTAAAGAAAACGGTCGGGTTTGTTTTTGACGTCGCATTAGTTAATAAGATAATTCTTCACGTCTTAATCGACATTCTGAAGCCCCTAACAATACCATACATTGAAAATATCGAACTTTATTTTCGAAAAGATGAATAGCAACAAATAAATGATGTCACGATGAACAGCTACTTGGAGCTGGTGTTCGCCGAATTACTTATGTTCACGACTGAAAGCCATCTCGCGAAAGAACCACATGATATTCCGTGTAATAGATGACATATTGATGATATACTAACATTCGTTTAGGGTAGAAAAACAGTATAAAAAGTTATTGAATTTAATGAACTCTTCGCATTCACACTAGTAGTTGTCATCTGAGTTTGAAAAGAAAGATGTATTCACCTTTCTTGTTACCAATATTAAGCGACCGGAATATCGTACAATGTGTCGGTCAGTACGTTATAAGCTCATCTGGGTTGGACAATACCTCAAGTCAAACAGTTGCCCAACCGTCCAACACAACCGCTCACTGGTTCGATGTGTACTTCACAGAGCACAAACGATATGGACGCGTGATACAACCGAAACGGAATTGAAAGTTCTTCGTGATATATTGGTCTCCAGTGGTTATCAGCTGGGTTTCAATGACTTTCACGGCAAGCCAAAAGCAGTAAGACCACAAGAAATACCTCTCTCAAGAAAACTTATGTAGAAGAAATTGCCATACAGAAGAGATAATAGTTCACTGATGACTATTCGGGGATTTGGTTAATAGTTCGTTGTTTCAAGCTCGGCGACTGATGCAGGTCATGCAGTTAACTTTTAATGGAAGTACACTGTGTTTAGTTATTCACACCATGTCACTTACAATCCTTCTTCAGATTAAGACATTGTATAATTCACACTGTCACCTACAGCTGCGGTGACGTTTACACTAACAGGACGGATCGATCTCTGCGCTTTAGGATAAAAGAACAGGTTCACAAATATATCGGGGATTTACTGCGTGGCGTGACCCGACATGACCTCACCGAACAAAGCAACTTGGCTCCGTCGATCACCAAACGCCTGCTAGATACCGGTCACCTCGTCGGTCGGTATCTGTCTGTCGATCAGTGTGTTGATGCTTCATCACAAATCCGTCATCCTATAATCATTCCAAGCGCTGCTTATCTGTCTGGTTTTGATCAGTAATTGACCAGTGTGGGTTCGGGCTTGAATTATGAGATTGATTTGTTTAACTATTCTTGTGTTTCACTGTTATATGTGGTGAGTGACGCGAACATATCAGACGGTATTTTCATTCTTAAGAAATAAAATCTTTTGAGTTCGTTATTCAAGTTCGTAACTGTGAGTGATGTGTCGATTTCTGGTGACAACTGGCCACGTTTTGCATAGACAGAACATCGCCTGGGCCGTTGTTTCGTTAACAACCCACAGTGTGTATCCCATATGTTTATAAGAGATATTAGGGACAGATTAATCAGCGTCCCACATACATCAAGGTCAACCTATTCTGTCGGCTGATGCCGCCGAAGTAAACATGGTGTGACCTGGGCTGAGTGTTTTCTCTCTGTCTGGTTCTTGTGAGTCTGACGCTGCCGGCACGAACACCATCTGTTTAGCCCAACACTTAAGACGAACACGAACAGGGCAGCAATGGGATGTGGGCATAACTGATTTGGCGGTTGGGAATGTGTGCGAATGTCGCCGTTTGCAAATGACCCCAATCACAACACTAACCATACACACCTCTGTGACCGGACAAACCCGGGCAAACCAACAGGTGCTGTCTGTCATGTAGATCGGTGACCAGACAAGATAAATTTGGTTGAATTTGAATGGGTTAGTTAACGGAATGTCTTCGTCTTACAATGAATACGACAGAGTGGATATGAGATCAAGAAATAAAAGTTTACATGGAAGGTTGCAAACGAGAAGGACGGGTACAGATACCCAGAAAACCGGGACTTACAGGATGGATTGCGTTAAGCCCTTTGATCGGCATTCACTACTCACCTTCATATGAGTGGCTTAACCAAACAAGTTTAGATCAGAATGGTCTGGCACGTTAGAACGATGGGGCTGAATCATGTGACCTAACTGAACAAGGCAGTCTGTATGGCTGAACGATCGCATAGTATGTTAGCTATCAGTGGATTGCGATGTCATTTAATGCAGTGCTGGTGGCGATTAGTGGCAGTCATCTTTAGTGCTGCCATTTTGGTGGCTATGTGCTTTTGTTTCAGTCGAAATATGTTCTTTTTCTGCGCACTGCAGCTTACCACTTTTGATTCTTTCATCTTACTGTGGATATGCACAAAATTTTCAAGGTAGCCGTTACCCTACAGCATTTTCTTAATAAACTCTTCTTCTTTCTGCAATCGATTTGCAGTTCAAATCATTCTGGTTCTGTGGAATAACGTTTTCACTAGACCTTGTTTGCAAGCAATAGGTGCGAAAGTGGAGAACTGCAAATATTGTCCACTCCAAGTTGGCTTACGATAAACAGGACCCTGCAATGTACCGTCTTGACGTCTGGTTATAAGAATGTTTAAGAACAACAAGTAATTATTGACTTCCACCTCATAGGATACAGATAGGTTTGAATGGAGGGAGTTCAAACAGTCATAAAATGAAGTAAAAGCACATTCATCAGTAATAACTAAAATGTCGTCCCAGGTATATTGTCAACACACGAAGTTAATGTGAATGCAAGCGAATAACAAGACGAAACGATAACAAAACGGACCGACAAGCAAGTACACAACGTGAGCTGTACATTCGGATGCGCGGGATACTTGTCGGATTTTCGACTCATTCAAACAAACGTTTGAGCATATACGACAGTTGGAAACAAACAGCGTATAAATGGCAATCAGGACTTTAACATAGCCAACAATAACCAAGTAGGGTCGTTACATTTTTCATACTGTCTAGGACAGAGCTGCACAACTTATCCGAAGATTAACGCGACGGTTGGGCATAATGTTATATCAGCTTATCACTTCAAGAGAATTGGAAAACCTCTCAATCGCTCCCTGTTGTTCAACTTACACTTAAAGGCGTCTTATATCCTTTCACTAACCCAAATGAGAAAACTAGCAGAAGTTAGGAAGCACTGCTCTAGTCCAACCGAATGCTTATTCTGGCAATCCATCTGCCTAGTATTGTGTGGATTTTGGTTTGAACGCTTCTGTAAACTGTACGCATCATCCAAGCCTAAGTCCCGGTGACTGTGTAACACTGGGCCTCAGCTTGTCAGCTGATTGTGTGTTACTTGCATCGACAAACAGCATTCTGGTAAAGACGACAATTGTGCAGGGCAATCACGAAATCATTTCACTGCAAAATAAAATGTGTTTAGTTGAACAGCATTCTCCGGTAAAAGAGATAATCATGAGGCTGTCACAGAATGGAAGTCATATGAGTACCACAAGCACAAGATGCATCGTTGTATTACTAGTAACGTCTTCGAATTGAAGATAAATGTTTTTATCTATCGAATTATCAGCAGTTTCACTTCCTACTCTGAACGATGCAAATCAATGGCACAAACCTAATCTATGTCGGTAATCCACTGTATATATTCTGAGAGGTAAATATTCCCCTATAACTCTGAGCTTTTCTCCTGTACATGTCCAATCGGTAGAATGCGTCAAAGTGAACACGATTCGTTGTATTAACCGATGATATAACCTATGTTTGTTAGATCCGCAACATCACGGTCGATAAAGAAATTCAACGCAAGCACACCTGACATCGAAGTCCGCTAATTATGGCCAATTTGAAGATTTCGTTATGCAACAAAATTATGGATTTCTGTACACGCAGTTCAAAGATCACTAAATCAGTAACGCTGGTTTGTTCAAAAAAAGAATCTCGTTAACTTGTTTGCTTGCCGTAGCGGGCTGCACCACAGTTGATTGTTATAACCGTCTCCAGTCTTCTTTCCAGTTTGCACATTAGGCTACCAATGTACTTTCCTAATGTTGCTTTGCGTGTAGTAGTTCTGTTGCCTAATCTATTGATGTTGCAATTACGATTGACCTATCATCCAAACCAGTGCTACACAAGTACTGTCGAAGTCAGTAGGAGGGTGTGTTGTGGCAAATTATTCTACTTGCGATAGTTCCTCTACATGACGATCTTATTTTTTATGGGACGATCAGGGTTTGCAGAAAAAAGTCCATCGAGGAAAGATCACTTCTATTACGACGACCGTCAGTTCCGTGTGCGATTTTCCGCAACAATGTGGCTAGCCAGTATGTTTCAAGTCTAACCATGGTGATGCTAGTGCCCTGAGGCTAGGACAATCGTTGATTCAACAAAAATGATATCAACCAGCCCGAGGATGGGCGCGTATAGACTAGCCACTAGAGCAGGACACTTCACCGGACGATGAATTACGTTGATCTGTCTCAAGACCTCAGTCAGATCAGGGTACTGTGAGGTCTTAGGGAAGTGTCAGAGTGAGAACTGGCGTTAACAGTAACCGGTGACCAAGTCAGAGATGCGATTATTCCAGTATTCAGTGGAATACCTCAAGCGACAGTGGGATGTGGTCAGGGTGTGCAGCGAGTAGATCACGGACAACGCTTGAGATAAGATGAGTCATCATTAGGTGAAATCGATTAAGTCCGCTCGAAATGACAAAAAAGATACATAACAAGAAACACGAGTCAAACGGACAAAACTAGGCAGAAGTGCATAAGACCCTTAAATTAGGATTCAGCTGGGTTGCGGACCAGATTTTTGGTTTCCAAACGTGACTACACGGTTGGCGGAGTAACGAGGTAACTAGAAAACAAAGCTCCAGTTTGATTGAATCTCCAGAATAGGTGGTCACCCCACCCACCAACCCTAAGTGGTCACCTCCTTCGTCAGCTATCAATCTGTGAACCGTGTGTTGCTGTTGCGACGATCCACCAAGCCAACGCCAAACAGGGTCCAGTTAAATTGCGACAATTAAGATTAGTCAACAATCAAATTATTTAGACTCGAACTATCTGACTCGGAAGGAGAGATCGGAAGCTGTTCTCTTATTTTAAAGATTGAACTCACATTATACGTGTTGAAAAGTATTGTCAAGCTGCTTGTAAGTGTTACTGACCACCTCAATGATTGGATTTCATAAAACAGGAGACGACTGGCAAGTATCTAACAATTGCCAACTTTGCCAGTACACAAATCAAAGTAATATCCATCGAATTCGTAAGAAAGTTGTAGACTACAGGATGCCGAGAATATTTATGTTTACTGGAATCGGTGCTGGAAGGTTGAGAAACAAAGAAGAAATCGGTGGATACTTTCAGTCCCAGTAGCTAAGCCATTCTAAGACTGCAAATATCAGGAAGCTAGAGGATAAGGAGCAGAAAAAGTGGAAAAACAATGGCCCATCAATCATATTGTAAGGGTGTTTCACTAAGTAACAAACAATAGCGCTGCAACAAAAGTGTGAAGTCTAGCTTACCTTCACTTTACAGCAACGATTTCAATGATCTAGCTATTGGAAGACCCGACTCTGTATCCTGAATGTATGTGCTAAGTCTGCGCTTGAGGTCGTCTAAGGAAAACACTGATATGATGGACAATGATAGGTTGCTCACTACTGAACAAGCCCTGACATCGAAAGAACGTCCTTTACAGGTCATCCGTCACCACTTGTAAGTTTAAAGATTTATTCATTGTTCACTGTTCATTGTTCGTTGATAGAAGGCAGGAGTCGCTGACTGTGTTAGCCTCTTCACTGAGCGTCTCGACACCGGAGTAAGCAGGGTTAACTATCCTCCTTCTTCCAGCGTGCCATAATATGTTCATCAAGGAGCCGCTTAAAGACCATGTCATTGGCTGCTAGCACTACCTGCGCCGGTAGCGCATTCCAACTATTGACGGCCCGCCGTGATAGTCGAAATACGGCATGAAGTCGCCCCTATCGTTGTTTGAGAATCCTGAGTGGATTACCCCGGAAGCTGTGCTCATTTCAGAGGAGGAAATCTGCTCTGAGCTCCTCACACATGTCACCTCGATTAATGCGGCATATCACGATAAGGTCACCGCGGAGCCGTCTGTAACTTTTAGGGTACATGTTCAGGTACTCTAGCCGCCGGTTATAGGAGAGGCCCCTCATCCCAACAACCGTGTGTGTGGCTGCCCTCTGTACTCTTTCAAGTTGAGATACATCACTTTGTGTACAGGGAAACACTGCGTCGTGGCCGTACTCTAGTCTCGGACGAACATGAGATGAGAAGAGTAAGCAAAAGGCCTCCTTGGATACTTTAGCATAGGATCGACGGATAGCCTCAAGCACTCTCCTGGCTTGAACACAGGCTTGTGTTGTGAGAGCCTGCGTTTTGAGAGTGTCAGACACTAACACCCCGAAGTCATGTTCTGTATTACACTGTGTCAATAAGTGACCTCAAACATGATATGCCTTGACATCGGTGATATCTCCCAGGTGCATGAAGGAGCATTTTTTCGGGTTAAGGGACAAGCCCCATTGCACTGTCCATGTTGAAATCATATCTAAATCCTGTTGCAGTATATCGCTATCTTCGTCTGAAGAGACCGTCCTCCACACCTTCATGTCATCCGCGAAGACGATGGCAGACGACAGCAACTGGTTCGATAGATCATTGATGAAGACCAGAAACAGCAAGGGCCCGAGCGCCGACCCTTGTGGCACACCACTTGGCAGGCAGCCATTCAGATAAGTGTTGATTGACCCTAGCTGCGAGTGGCCTACTATGGAGGAAGTCTGCTATCCAATTTGTTATAGGCAAGCAGACAGCGTACGCCAACAACTTGACGAGCAAATGAGTGCCGGCAATATGTCGAACCTCTTGCTGAAGTCGAGAAACACTACATCAACAGTTCTGCCGTCTGTGCTCGCTTTCACCCATCGCTCTCTGGCAATCAGGAGGTTCGTCAAGCAAGATCGCCCCCTGCGGAATCCGTGCTGCCTCTCGCTGTGAGTCGAGAGTTGGTCCAGATGCCAATGAAGACGACGGGTAATCAGCCGCTTTATTACTTTACCTATTACGCTAGTCAAGGACACTGGTCGGTAGTTGACAGCTTCCGATCGACCTCCTCCCTTGTACATAGGTGCATTCACTGGTCGTTTCCACTCCGCTGGCAAGTTACTTTCGTTCAAGGACTGTCAGTACAGGTCCGTCAGTGGCACAGCCAATTCCACCGCCAGTTTACGCATCAATAAAGGGCGGATGTTATCCGGATCGGGGGACTTATTGATATCGATCTACCTAAGCTCGTGTTCCATCTCTTCAACGCGAAATAGCGTGTCGATTAGGCATAGTCTAATGTCATCAGGCAAGGCAGCTTTTACACTGTTCCGGGAGGAAACCGAAGTATAATGCCTGGCCGGTAGCTGGACTTTATCATAGTCCTCAACTACCTCGTTTCCGCTCTGATCCATAAGTGCCGGGATTGCCGCCTTAGTTCTGGTCCGCCGGAGGATGTACATCCAGAGCCTGTTGGGTGCTGCGGCCGATTCCGCGGCCAGCCTTTCCTCGTATTGTTGACGCTTTCTTATCTTTATGGCGTTGCATTCGTTCCGTGTCTTCTGATAAGCATCTTAGGCAACAAGACCAGTCCAGTAGTTCATCCACTGTCGGTGTCTGCGCCTGAGGATGGCATGCAATTCGACATCGAACCACGGTGGCCCTTTAGAATGGAAACGATTACGGGACACCGGTCCGAACCGTTCCACAAAAGCCAGCAGGTTATCTCTGATTTTGCACCAACGCCCATCAGCCATATTTGTGCTTCCGTCCCAGTCGTACTCTAGCGCAGCCTCTCTTAATACTCTGAACTTAATCCTCTATATATTCTCTCGAACCGGGGTAGGTGTTGTCCGCAGTTCACCTCTTGCCCACCATATATCCAATAGCGCATTGTCACTTCTCCTTATTGGGGGCAAGATGTCAACACGGTTGATGTCAGACTCTAACGCGGAAAACACTAGATCCAACCTA
>LUCH01004324.1:11456-25851 GCA_013368495.1 Paragonimus heterotremus | reverse complement strand
GCATTCACGATCCTCCGGAGCTAGGTCTCTCGCTATGCGGACGTCTACACACCGCATCTTCGATGACCGCTGCAGGAGCAGGTGAGCTTCTAAGGCAGTAACCTCCATGACATACTAACATCATCCGCCATCCGGCCAAGGCGATATGCTGAGCGTACTGTGATTTTGGCAGCTAGATCGTCCTCCTCAGTTGTGAACATCTTAAGAAACAAGTCAGGAAAAGCGGCAACGTCGTGATCTAACCTTGACTGGGAATTTTGGGTGGTAGCCTCAGGAAAGTTAAATACAATCACACACTGATCGCGTGGTGGGTGTGTTGTCCTACATCTTGGTCGAGCTTCCTCCTTTTGAATGCCTGCGGGGAGGTCTGAATGACCACTATGGGCATATTTGACCTCTACTACTGCGGGTCTAGAGGCGGATGTGGCCATCTTTGGCTTGTTCCTCCGTTGGTGATGAACTCCGGTTTTCTTCTTCTTCGGTGCGGTTGGGTCCTCAAAGGCTCTCACAGCCATATGCTCCAGGGCCTTCAAGCCTACTTGTTTTGGGATTACCGCAGCACCGTCCTCCGGGCCTTTCGTAACCACACCAGCGAATGACCGTCCAGAAGGCGGCCGGGTTCCCGCGCAGAGCTGCAGTTCTGCGATCACCTCTACCGGTGTGTTACATATCCCTTGATCCAGCAATGCACGTGTATCATTCATCGCAATTATGGCTAGTGGGAGGTGAGGAGAACTCAATCTAACTCCAGCAGGGCGACAATTCACGCAACAAAATTTAAGCCGATCCGCACGACTTCTTGAGACAATTGTATGGCTCCGTAGTGAGTGAAGCGCAGGTACGATGCAACCACCCATCACAGATATCATACTGCAAAGCTTGGGTCCGTTTTCCGATGCTCCTTCTACACTGTAGGCACAGTGGAGGTTCCTCCACAACAGCGAGCGTCATCTTCTGATAATCTGGGAGAGAAAAGTGTGCCACCAGTTGATCGAACACAGAAATTACCAGATCTGATGAGGGAATAAATGTTGAGTTAGCTCCCCAAACTCGTTTTATCCTCAAACGCGCCTTCAAGCGTTATAAACACCTGAGACAGCTGTTTGCGCTAATTAAAAGCTTAATTCTTGGCAGGTGATGATGTTGATGAACGGTTCTATATACCAAAATAAATTGTTTCCTGGTATGCTGATGGCTCACAGAAAGTTGTCCCAGTTCATTCAGCCTGCTTACGTAGGATAATGAACGAACTATCATAACGCACTTCGTAAGCATACGTGGAATCTTCGCAGTGAAAGCAATACTCTTTAAGGGGTGTTGACAATAAGCCTGGTTATGCAGCACAAAATGGGGGCGCGCCATCGAGTTAAACCCGAACGAGAACTAAACTGAGTGAATGTATTCTAAGAACGTAGTTAGTAACCCACACTCCGAATTCTTGCTGATACACACTCATGGATAATGGTACTGTCCTTTCACCCTCAGAATGTACTCCATGCTGCCAAAATACAGAAGGTGTATTACTTAACGTCAACACGTGTTGAGCGAGGGTACACTGTCCGTTACCTGACTGCGTTAAGAATATAGACACCCTGTAGCCTCCTTATCGTTGTTGCACCGTTAACAATATGCTTAACTTCGGGGTTATTAGCATATAACAGCAACGAGGATTGAAAAAATGTAGGGTTTCATACACGAATGAAAAAAGGACACGATAGCATGGAAATGCATTATCAGAATTCGTCAAGCTAACGGTAAGCAACTAAGTAGTTTGAATATGAGCCCAGTATCGACACAGTAGAAGCGGAAGGCCGGGAGCTATGGATACATTTAACTCATTTCCAATTACAGGTAATCTTATGGGTGGTAACTCTTAACGCTATTGGTTATGAAATGTGAATTAGTGTTGTATCGATCACCATTACATTCTCCATCTACTCGAGACACGAAGGATCTTCATGATTGACGGTTACTGAACCCATTGCACTTGGCCGATCAAAACACTCCTAAACAGTTGTAGTTGTGGTTCCCTACTGGTGGACCCAAACTCACAGTGAGTTATACTCTCCAACCGACTGTCCTGGATGTCAGGATTACCACGGGAATATTGTGACATGTCGCCGGTCGTACAGTATTGGCCAGAAATTGTGCTCTTAACTGTGACAATAAGGTTGCTTTTTTCTCTGTCAGTTATAGCAGTAGAGAAGTATCTGCACCATATTTAAGGAGTTATTTGCAGTTTTAAAGGTTGGCTCGGTTGAAAGTTTTGGAAAAATCCAGAAAAACAACAATCGACTGGCTTACCTTTATCAGACATATCCGTCCCTTCTTCATGAGCAGCACGTTGGTTAGTAGCGTAGGAAAACCATTTTCGAAAATTATGTCAATTTTCACGAGGCAATGAAAATAAACTTAAGTTGGCCATCAGTCAAGCCTTTCCAAGACTGTTGAGGCTACCGACAATGATTCGGTTAGTTTGTAATTATCTGGATTTGAGAGGCGTTCCAACCCAGAAGGGCCGTTTAAACAGTACACATAATGGTCTGGAAGATTCTTCAAAACGCTTCTTCAGTAGTAGTGGAGTAGTGAGATGTGAGCCTGAAGAGTTACCCGTGCAGAACGTTGTTCACTTCTAAAAAGCCACAAATGATATAAACACAATTGTTTTGACATCTGTTTAGATGGTACTGAATGCATGCGTTGGATTTATGGGATTGGCAATGTGCACACATGGCTGATAGCTACCGATACCTTTGGCTGCGCTGGCGTTCAAAAACGGTCGTCCCCCTGTGTGGCATGAATGGGAAATGTCAAGATGGAGTTAGGTACTGACTTTGCGGTGCTGTTGAATGATCTATGACTAGCACCGAATATCTCGCTTTCTACAGCTGCTATTGTTTGCTGATTAATTGTGTTGTGGTCCGTTAAGTAGGGGCACAGCACGTGCCTGCGTCCGTGCAGCGGCGTTTATATGATCCACCAATTATGGGGCATTAGTACTTCCGCAGTTTTGCCGTTGTCCATGTCTTACTGGACTGGATCACGCGATCGTTCTAGCTAAACAATTATTCCTTAGCTGTTCAAATATACCCGGAGATTTCATCAGAAGTCAAAACGTGGCGAACAAGCTCGTTTTCGGTGTATCATCTTCAGGCCAAATACAGCACAATAAATATGAAATTAGTTGTCAAGCCAGGATTTTTTTTGTGAAATTTAATACAGTGTGAATCTAACGTCATTTTGGGATTACGGACATGGTTACTGTGGTGCCGTGTCAAGTGTTGCAACCACGGCAGGCCATGGTAACTTCCTTAGCCTGCTTACGCTGGGCTGTTTGCGTATGATATCATCAAATAAGCGACCATGGGTGAACGAGGTTGTCGAGGTCGGTAAATCAAACCAACCAGACCAGTGAACGGAGTAAAATGTATAGTACATCATACATTTACAGACGAACTAAAGGGAACCGGCTTATGCACTACAGGTGTATTGCGTTGGCTGTCAGTTTAACAGATTACACCACCGCCCATCGCAAGTTAGCGGGCTTGACGAAACACGATCATTGTATTGTATTTATCAACTCTTCTTTGGCGTCGCTCACATTCCAGACTTTTGTCATACTAACAGTGAACAGTCTTAATGCGTAGCATGTCTTTCGAGATTCATAAATTTTGTTTAGAAGATACGTGGCATTAAATATATGGGCATTTTGCGAAGGTTTTGACAGAGTACTCTTTTGTAAGTTATTGTATCCCGCTAAGTTCAGAAGGCAATTAGCAAAGCAGCTGTTTTATTGCAAAGGGAAGCGCCCATGGGCAAGTGCAGGTGCAGTGAACAAAGGAACATGATTCAACACAGCCATCGATCATCTAGACTAAACAATAACATTGCTGTTCAAGAGGGTTAGAATAAAATGAAATATTCACCTATGCTGCAAAGCAAATAGTTAATCAGTGTTTGAGTGGAACGCACATACGAAACATAAGTATACATAATGAAAGTTTGAGACTCTATGGTTTTATCATTCCTAAGAATAGATCAGCTATTGCTAGGCATGTGCAGCCGGATTGAGTAAGAACATACTGGGCGGGCAACAAGGTATATTATCCAACTGAAAGAGACCGCAAAGGTTCGTCTGAGTGTTACCTGATAGGCCCAGGAAGCTAGTGAGTAATAGTAGGTTAAACCACTAAGGTTTGACCAACAATGCCTAGCGACAAAAATATCGTACATACAATTCTGGATGCTAGAATGGTGGTCATATTGAAGATCAGATAGCCCAGTGCTAGTGGCTGTGAACTTCCACAGATTGCTTTAGCAAAATCACCGGTAGTCTTAAGGGAATGATTATCTTAGGTGACAAGATACTTGTAACTCACTGTAGACATGTAGTCACGGCGATTCAATATAACTCATCTGAATCTGCAGATGAATAGACGGTTGAATAGTCAAACTTATAGGGTGATTAATGGTGAGTCATACGGGATTTTGATTTTCATATAGAGTGAACATCACCCACAAATGAGCGCAGCTGTCGCATTATAGAGTGATGCCGAAAATTTGTTACAGGTCTTTGTCAGAGAGAGATACAGTCGTCTAAATGGACATGTGCACATACGAATCCCCAAGGAACAATAGCCGGCCATTTTAATGGGAGAAATCGGAAACCCGTGTGCGACGCTGCGTTAGGTGAATTTCAGCTTGATAGGTGCACTTGCAGGCTGCTGGGACGGGTCACAATGACCCGGCTCAGTGTTTATTTTTAATCCTGGCTGGCATCAACATTGTAAACCTTACGACACAACAGCCAATCAGGCCTGATGGGAAGGTAAGTGTGAGGAGGAAGTCAAAATGACCAGCATCTGATGTCGGTCGCCAGGTGTATTAGTTTTCTGTTCAGCCGGCAATTGGGATAGCATGTGTTGTCGGTTGATTACAAGCAAAACGTAGCAAACGTAATTTCTATCTAGTCTGATACTGGTGGGCGAGATATCATTGGGTAATGCTGTTTCTTTGATATGGCGATAGATTAAACTGCGTGATAACTGTAATTATTAGGGTTACGCCTGTCGGTGTGTACGGGAACAGATGATATAATCCAACTTTCGGATAACTGGTGATAATCGTGGTATTCCCTAACTGTTCGACAGTGCAACCGACAACTTGCTTGTATGGTAAAGAGGACCATGGTTTCTATGTGCTTACCTATTAATTACAAGTCCACCAATCGTGAATGTGTGGAGCATGGGTCTCATCTATCTAACTCACAATACACATTATGTGCAGTGTGTGCTCTTATCCCACATGTGCTGTGTTCCTTAAGAGGTATATGCGGTTGCCTGACTGTCGCCTCTGCTTGCTCAGCCAGTAGGTTGCGACCATAGGAACGAAAGCGGATGTTTTGTTCGACCACTTACATAGGACTCAGCGTTGCAAATTGCCCGGGTCAACCTGTTTGTGTCCCGGACATGGGATGCATGAGAGTCTGTTCCAGATTGTTCAGTTTCACCTTCTGCCTATTATCAAACGTTGAAACCACACCGTACACAGAGTTTAAGTAAATGAGTGCAAGACATCTGGAAGGCTCGCAAAGCATCACGGGCGAGCAGACATTAATAGAGCATATACGTGGTGTAGTCAGCCAGATGAAACAGAACGAAGCAAGTGGTAAAAACGTTTTCGGATCACTCATGTCTTTAAGGCCTCTCCACAGTGAGTGGGCCGATAAGTCTGCATACAGGTAACTTGTTCGAGATTCGACATTCCTTTTTGAGCGGTTGTCATCCTCTACAGTTAAAGTTTTTTAGTGGCTGTGTCCACTCAAATAACAAGTGGTATTGTTCCAAAGAGATATTTTCCGAAGTATATCCCTCTGACATAAGTGAAGAAAATACACGTTTATGTGAAAGTAAACTTCTGTGCTACAGCAGAGTTTGATCGAGTTTCAGCCTATTATAAAACCACTATATGCTCGCAGTCACATTGATCGTAAACAGATGCTGTCAAAAAGGATCGGAAGTCTGTTTAACGAAAGAGTATCACTTTGCCTTGAAGATAATCTGTAAAAAAAACCTTGCATGAATAAAATGAAATCGTTTGAACACTATTATCAATATGTTTTAAACCAGCAAGTTAGAACAAAACCAATTATATTACGTCATTTCTTTGAACGTATGAAAGTGATGAACAGAATAATCTATTCGTATAACCATGCTATAACGCTATTATGTGCAATCATCGAATTCATAGCTACGTAACTTACCACTAATCTGCTTTACTTTGCTTTTAAGTTCTAAAGGTATGGATGTTCTAAAGATATGCACTTAAAAGCTGAATTTCTACGTTTGAGTCGATCCATTCCGTTCAATATTGCCTATGGAATTATTTTCATTGACAATTTTTGTGAAATCGGATTCCGGACCGCGATCTCTATATAACACTTTATAGTCAAGGGAAACGACTACAATTCATACTTACGATAAGTATAATAGAGACATCTGAGTGCTTTTTGTTCTACTGTACACACCGATCGCAAACAATACTGGTCGTTTTTCAAAGTGGCCCACTTGACTTGTAGTGCACTTTATAAATTGATCGTGTAGATGATTAATACTGATAACCTAAGAGATTTTCAGTTGGCTCTGTTGAAGTTCGTCTGGAACATTTGTCTTCTTTTGTTTAGCATGAAGTGCAGCAATGAATCCATCGAGCCATATTTGGTTTGTTTGTAGAAAGCCTCTATTTGTCTTTGCTTTGTTCAGTAAACGATCATGATGTATCGTGTACCATAACTACACATAAAATGTTTGCCTCCTTTTTTTGTAACTGTCATTGCTTATCTGTTAAAACTTCCTCGTTGATACTGTTGGACACATTCTCATCGTCATTTGTACCCGATTGTTTTAATGAAGTCATTTCCCGTTGACTGGTAGCTGTTTGTGGTCAGGTGTTTAGTTATCACATTTTGAACGCCTTTGCTAGAAAATGTGTGTATCCCGTTGATTCTCATTCGCGATGAGACAATGCCTTTACTGTAATGTTACTAAACAGTACCGTTTAAATTCCATTCCTTTCGATCGTCTTTTCTGTCATTTCTTGGACTTGGAAGATAGTCCCGTTAATTCGACCGTCTGAATAAATGTTATTGGAATTGTCGAGTAAGCGTTACCCTAAATCGCCAAGAGCGACTTTACATTTGGTCCTGCACTTTCAGTCGGTCTTTTATAGTTAGTTTCGTCCTTTTGTTGAACAAAACGATTGCTTTTCAAATAACACTGCAAATTTGAAAACAGATGACAGTGACAGACGGAAATGTTTGCGGAATCAGTTTTAGATCATCGTTGACGTTAACATTCTGCGTACTAAACGTTCGTACAGAACAGATTGTTGGTGACTACATCGATCGAAACGATTGCCAATTTAAGCGCAAACTCCCACAAGGATCGCCTTTTAAAGTCCCTTCCATATAAGGAGTGCTTCCCTTTATTGTCACCCTCAGTGGCTTTCGTGAACGTGGTGCATGTACAACGGACCTTTTCCTTTGGCACAGAAAACCAACTTGTGGCCTGAATGCATATGACGGTTAATCTATGCTATGCATATTTCACAGGCACCGGCGGATTTTTGTGGTGTGATATCTCGAAGAGTTAAATATCTAGTGACAACTCGATGTCTCGTTTTCTTCAGTTACAGTGAAGTGACCCTAAATCCAAAACCAGGAAGGGAAGCTAAACGTGTGGAGAAACTTCAGTTTGGGAGGAATGACTTGATAAGTTCGGGCCCCAGATAGGTGCAGCTACGAAATTTAGAGTCACCTTTATAGTAGTGAAAAGCAAAACTTTCGATATATATCTCTCGTACTGGTAATAATCACAACAGTAAGAGCGAAGTATACAGATATCGTCGCCGGATGTTGCATAACAAAACATGTACTGCAGTATACCGGGTTTATTGTGGCATTCTTGCTGTAAAATGAGTTTTTGTTTAACTTAAGACTTGAGAAGGAGTACCAAGGTCGTCGTGATTTTATCAAGCGATCCTGCAGACTTTCTGAGAGGATATATTACGTTTTTGTGGATATTAAGGATAATGATCAAACCGTTTTAAGTTGACTTTAGGAACTACCATTGGTGTTTCATCAATAAACCTGGTCCAGGCACAAAAATCATTTTCTCACCACCGTCGGTGTTCCGAGAGTAAATTTCTAGAAAACAACCTTGAGATTTATTCACTAAAACAACCAGAGGTTTCGTATATAATCCATTTCCGTCTAGACCTCTCTTCTGCAATCTAACTGAAGATTCAACTGCAATGAATCACTCTTCAAACATTATTTGATCGTGTGAAACCATCGACAACCTGACATGTGGAACTTGAAAATGAACAGTAAGATGTAGAAAAGAATAATACATGGCCTAGCCATGGTTTTTCTTGGGTTACAGTAAACAGGATAGAAGACTTGTAAGCTTTCTTCGTTCAGACTGTAAAACTGACTGTCGAACTCTCTTGTAGCCACACACGTTTCACAGTTAACGGTGTGTGTGAAAAAGTTGGTGTAAAGTGAGTTCTAACCTAAATGAATTCATCGAAAGGTTTGATTCGGACATCATTTCTCAATTTACATGAGTACACAACAATCACGCAAAAATCAGAAGAAATTAAGAACTGTTTACAACGCATAACAAATGACACATCTGGTACATTCACACTGTAATCGGACGACCGTTAATCCTAGGGTCTACAGTTCGTTTTCTTACAGGTGTGACAAATAATGTTAAACTTGTAAGCTGGCAGGCGTAACTAATATGCGTCTGATGGTCAAAATTTACCAGAAGTAGTTGTCTGCGTATCCGGTAAACCTAACCATACAAGTCATTTCAAATGAAGAAATCCTGCCGTAGGAACGGCAGATACTAAAGTTTTCAGTTACCAACTCTCACACTAAACTCGAGTTTTGCTCTCATTAGAGCTTGTCAGTAGTGCATATCCTTCTCACTGCCGGGACTAGAACCCCATCCCCGGTCAGTGTAGCAGTGGTCAACACGGTTGCCTCATGAAAACGTGGCCGAAGCCCTAATCCCATTCGTGGAAAGGAAATGCACTACTGACGAGCTCTAATGAAAGTGAAACTCGAGTCTAGTGCTTCTTTTCGAAAGGGGCCGACTGGAAAGTCTATGGGAATGCGACAGCTGCGATCAACTGTGGATGATGTTCAACTTTTGTGAAAACGAAAATCCCCACTACTTATCAATAACGCTCGCATTATTTACGCTACTTTGCTTGGTAAATTTACCAAACCACCTGGTAACCTGACATCGAATGAACTTCTGTACTTTTCCTATAGTTGCTTGTAGCATCCGTACCTATCTATTGTATCATCTGGGTCAAATAAGTCACAAATAAGTCAGGGCTGGCTTACTGATTGTAAAGGGTAATTTTATTTCGACACTCGGATGTTGGACATCGTTTTGTTTTCTTTCCCATTTAAACGGATGAGGCATTCATACGATTCTGTCACTAAGACGAGTATAGAATCCTTCCGGTTAATAATGATATCCATTATCTCTGTATAACAAAGACATACAATCAGAAATGAGTCAAGTTTCACAAACAGTCATCCATTAGTGTTTAGATGCGCATTGGTCATCGTACATCTGCAGTATATTGTCAACAATGTCAATCCCACATTCAGTTCCGTTGAAGAATAAAATCATTTGAAGGGTTTTCTTATCAGATCATTGAGTATACGAACAACGAAGCAAAACTGAAGGTAGAGAAACAGAGTTCCTGACCTACGTCTAATATTTCGTAAGAATTTAGCCATCTAACTTGTTCCGCTGGAAACAGTTTCCAAAATGACCCAGAAGTTCTGCTTTGGTTTCTATCGGGACTATTTTGTGGTTTAAACATAACTTCCTCATCAGTGGTATACGTCGTTTACTGAGCATGCGTAGTGAGGTCGGAGTGATGAAAATTTCTCAACCGTAACATTGGAATTGTCATGAAATAACTCTTCCATCAGATGAAACAACACGCCTACTGTCGAAGGCCCGTGACTTCACAGACAGAGCCGGGTCTTCTACGCCCTAATACGGCAACATGTATATATTTTCGCCTCTTTATGCACCAACACACACAACTGCATCCCGCACATGCCCAGCATTTTTGCATAAGTGTAACTGGCTACGTCCTGCTTTTCAGGAGTTGCTTGTCAGTCGTGGAGAAGATTGAGAATTGTGGACGGTTCTACATCTACAGTGAACCCCTCGAAAGAACTTCGAATCCAGGCAAACCGATGTTCTTGTCTGTCCTTTGCGGCTGATTTTACTGTCATAGCGAAGGTGTTTCTTCCCCTCACAAAACCAGTCTCCATGACGTGGTATGTCAAATCATCTGAATTTCAGAGATTATGTGCCAAACAGATTCACCGGAATATCCTCTTCCCGACAGTTCTTGAGAAAACTTCAACCAAATAAACACCTTCAACGCCTGTAAAGATATGGTGAATCAGGAGAGTTCCAAATGCTTACTGATATTTCACAGCAAAGTTTAATCGACAGATGTGAGAAAGCTTCACTTGGGTTATGAATCGAGCGAGTATACTTAACAGACCCGGAAAATCTGCGAATACGTGCGCTGTGGGTTTTCGAATATTGCAGAAATTCTTCACTGTATCTGCAGTTTTCACCAAAGCTCATTCTACAAGAGAAGGGCGGGATAACAAAATACACTTACCATTTGGTCTACTGATCGTGTCATCGTTTGTAAAGTTGTTAATTTCTCCAAAATTGAGGACAGTGCAAAATTTATACAAACAGGACAAGAAAAGAAATGCCAGGCTATATCGTTACCTGACTTAGAAGTTGAAAATTTTACAAAATTGTCCAGCTAATCGTTCTGTTAGGTAAGTACTTGATCAAACTGACACTCACACGTCCGCAGTCTGTTACACTACTACGATTCTGGCTCATTAACCGCTGACCCAGTAGTTAAACACATTTCGGATAAAGATCACTAGCCGTTTTAATTGTTTGTGCTAAGCTGTCATCATTGTCTGCGATAATCATAAAATGTCAACCTTTTGAAATCTCTTAAGTGTTTCTGTTTCCCGCCAGTAATAAAGACTGAGAGTTAACGAGCGGATTCAATGCTGAAGATCTCACTGGGTTGCTACATGTAAACATCGATAACATGTAAATATGAGAATGGTAGACCATTTCAAGTTCAGACGATGTCGAGGTCACCCGTGGAGATGAGCTATTAACATGGTGTGTTTGCATGCAACGTGTATTAATTTTTAGACGCAAATAGCCAAGACCAATAAAAACCCGCACATGTGCGCCTCAACACCAATAGATGGTCTTTGCAAAGGTGACCACCTACTACAAATTGGTTGATCTGTAAGCTGCATCGATCAGTCGTCTGTCAGGTAATCGTCGATTACACAAATGGAGGAAAATATGGCTGACGTCCTATGTTCTGATAGCCCCACCTTGAAGATCAAACAAAAAACAGAAAAGTAGTCAGAGTAAACTCTTGCAATATAAATTTTTGTAGCCATCTCTAACCAGATATAAAGAGATAATTTAAGACAGTTATATCCCTCCGGTAATTTGAACAACACACGGAGAAAGCAAACACCAACAACCAGTGCTTGTCTTCTAACTGTTTTGATCAAAACAGCTAGTCGTCGATTGTGTACAGAAGCAAACAAACCATTAATCTGGAGTACATCCACTTGTGTTGACGAACGGTCATAAGTATCCGTCATTTCGCCACCTGTTTATCCGGTGTCACTTAACCTCAGGATGTGCAAAATACCGAACTATCTGTCATTTTCCAGAAGTTCATGAATACTTCGTTACCTAGGCAGTCTAGTCCATTCGACTATCCTCTTAAAACATATGGATAACTCGACCCCCATTTTTTCGTTCACTGTGATATACGTCAGTAGTCAGTGACTGAAACACTGACTCAATCAGCCGATTCATATGCGTGACCAACACTGAGCAATCGGCTATTTATCACGTGATAGATTGCTGCTCAACCCTATACTACCTTGTAGATGAAACCCAATTGTGGAAAATCTGGGCTTCGGCTGCATTCGAGCCAGCCCCAGAAACAGCACGCCCAAATGCGACAAGTGCTCTACCAGCTAAACCACGAAGCCTTGCCGCGAGTTCAAAAATTTCACATTTGGAATTACTTGCCCGCCCAGTCCACTGTGTCATACGAAATCCACCAAATGATCCAACAGACTGACTGCCGCGACAGAATTTCCTAACAGTTCACGCTGTTGGAATTGGGTTTCATTTAAATTACGAAATCTACTACACTATTTCGAAGTTATGCACTTTCAATGCTCAACGGTGAAGCTGATAGATTCCAGCGTGAATCGGTCGAGAAATGCTGTCGCGGCAGTCAGTCTGTTGGATCGTTTGATGGATTTCATATGGCCTAGTGAATCGGACGGGTAAATGAGTCCACATTTGAAAGTTCTGAACTCCCGATATGGCTTCGTAGCTCAGCTGGTAGAGCACCTGTCGCATTTGGGCATGCTGTTTCTGGGGCTGGTTCGAATGCAGCCGAAGCCCAGATTTTTCACAATTGGATCTCATTTAAATTATGAAATCTGCCACGTTACTTCTATTCTACAATCGTCGGGCGAAAGCGCAAAAGGACTCAACCCAGTTTTAAATAGCAAACTTTCGCGGATGAAAGACAATTACCGTGAAAACTGCCTGTAAAAAACAAGTTACCAACACAAACGCCAGCGGTTTCTAATGTTCCAATTTGTTTGAAGTATTTTGCATGATGTGTGACTCTGAGAAGTGTTTGATTTCATTTTCATACAAAGGTCGATATTTTGGAGACAACAAGGTTAGAATTAGGCTAACACTTTTTATTATGTTGTTTTGCCTGTTTTGCCTGCTAAACATATTGGATATCAGTTCACATACAATTTCTCGATATACTATCATCTTCCATAGCACTTAAGCATTCACGGTTGAACAAAAACCAAGACTAAATATACGTCGACTGACGAAATTTGTACGTTAGCTTATTGCAGCTAATCCTGTTATGCTACAGAAGAATCGATCAGTTATTTTACCTTGGACCTCAGGTCGACCTTGAATGATCCAGAGAAACAGAGCGAGTGCGGCAGTCACGTTCATTTCAATTCCATTTTTGTTGTACCGGTATGCGTCGTTTGTTGTTGTAGTCGTATCACATTGGCCGTATCCGCACAAATTAAATCAAGACAGGTTGATCGTCGAGCCACAAGAACATACTGTTCAATTAATAGATCCCGTCCGAAACCAATCAGTTGTCCAGGTTGTTAACGATCGATTAAGCAAATTGTAGCAGCCAGCGGTCTCCTAATCGGAATAACATTACAACCAAATTGAGAAGGTACTGTTATGAAGTGATTAAATCAATTTACTAATCTAATCTGATTGTGATCGTTTGTGAGGTCGAGCGCCGAGTGGGTGAAAAGAAAACTGAACACAGGTGGACAGAAAGTACAGTTTAAAGGCAAGTTTAAATGAGAGTCCAATGAAACAGAGAAACCGTTTGTAGTTAGCCTATTAAACTAACTTCTAATTAATCCAATGGGGAAAAGAATACAGGAACAAAAGACCAAACGAACTCTGAGAACACTACCACTTCGAGGGCTAACGAGACAGCTTCTTATCCTTTACAACCACAAAAATAATTGTAATAAAATGTCAGTTGCTCACTGATAACTTGTTCCTGCCACAACTAGGAGAGTGCAAGAATGACAAATAGTGAACGGTTACGATCGGTGTTTTATGGCAACAACCGCCTTGTTATTTCGAACAAGACATCGATTGGCTGACATAAATGAGTACAGCAGGCCATAGCATGGTTGTACTGTGGTTGATGTAGGCTGCTTGTAAGCGTTGCTGGTGAGAACGATTGACGGTGGATCACCTACATTATTAATATTATTAATGTTACTGATGATATTTTGATCTCAAGCCTTAGTAATGTTGCCTAAACACACTCCAATTTCACCAGGTTGAACGAGTCCATGACACTGAATCACAGGACTGGACAAATATATTCAGTTTGTTCAGTGAGTAAAGCTCTCAACGTGTGGGGTACTTGAATAGAATGGAAAACTGTGGTGAAAATCTACTCCATCCACCGTTTATGCAAACCCCGACACAATAGAAGATCTAACAGTGGGTCAATCCCAACGTCGCGTTGAAGATACTACATCAGACTTGGACAAACAGTCTCAACGTTATTCCACTAATGTCTTTGTTCACTATTGCGCCAATTAACGTTCATTTTGTGACTTTGTATGTGCTAACATGACCAACCAATGGTAGACTATGATTTCTTTAATACTGTTGTACATCCATAA
>LUCH01004323.1:34767-55897 GCA_013368495.1 Paragonimus heterotremus | reverse complement strand
ATTTTTACCTTCTTATTGAGTTAGTCCTCTACAGGATATGTCTAGTATAAGGGCACTGGCGATGTAAGTAGTAAATTCGATATATAAACACCAGGGCTAAGGTGTAAACTTTGACAGGGAGGAGAATATGCATCATCAAAAAACCTTAATAAGGGCGAAATTCAAAGTTAGTTCTTCTTTTTAAAATGGACCAGTTAAAGGGCTTGCCCAGATACAAAGGCCGCGACCAGAGGGGGTGTTTTTCAATTTACAACATCAAGAAAGCAATTGTGAAGGCCCGAGATTCAACGGAAACATTTTAACTTGACCAGGTGACTGCAGCGTCAAAGAAAGTCTGACAGAGTTCAAGCAACATACCGATAAAGTGCATTCCACACAATGATGGTCTATACACCAATAAGCCTGGAATCTACCAAAAGGAACTGAAGGTATATTTGTAATGAACAGGCCTCGAGAACACAAACCCGGGTACACTAGTTTTACGAAACCACAGAAATTCCTCTGTGTGCAACCAATTATACAGATATTATAAACGGGAGAATGAACTCATCTAATCACAGCACACTTGAAGAGCAAATGCATCACCTGGGCTTAATGAACATCAAGGTTGTTGGAGGTTAAATGTGAAGGTTGAGACTGTGAAACTTTCGTTGTCCGGTCACATAGGGAGCACTATCATGTTGTGAACCAAAAAAAGCGAAGGCGTGCTTTGTCACTCTCATAGGCTAGTTCCTAATGAAAAAATAATGATCATTTTTAACTTACGATTCGGACACAATGAAAACTAAAAACAAAGTTTGCTCTAATGGCTAACTAACCTACTGCTGATATCATCTTCTGCATCATCATCATCAGTAGAAACATCCGGTACCTTGGTCGCGATCATATTTAATCGGTTCTCAACCTCTCGTGAATTCATTGTTCTGCTGGATTGTTCCAATTCACGAGAGCTCAAAGTGACAACACCCCGATCAGCTGATGATCAAACAAGAGAGATGAAATCGAAGAAAGAAAAAACCACTGTTTAGACCGTCTTGAAGGTACTCAAGCAAAAAGAATCAAGCATACACGATACAGAGTCGTCTGATTGGCTATTGAAAATTGAATGCGGTCGGTCATTTATGATCGATCGATACGACGCAGTCAATCACCGACAGAAAGGACGAGCATGCAGCTCAAGGCCAATCACAGGTGTGGACACGTGTTAGAGAGCACGTCTGCGTGTAGTAGACGCGAGCAAAAAAGCGGAAAAACGTGCCTGGGCTCGATGACAAATTCGTGTTTGTCAAGTCAGATTATTCTGACAATAGGAAAGAGGTAAACCGAAAAGTCGGGTTCAATGAGAAAATACTAAACCAGTTCAGGAATGAATAGGAGCACAGTTTGAAGGTGATAAACGTGCGTCAAAACGATATAAGCGGGGTGTAGTGAGAACACTGTTCACCAGAGAACGCCGCATTTGCACACCCGATTGTGTTGAGTGAGACCTAGAAATGTTTAAAACTACTTCGGAGGGTAATGGGTACCCAAGAAACCTTATTCAGCGTCACCACGAATGGAGTCCCAAAAACAGTAAAAATGGTGAGGTCCCGAAGAAATTAGTATATACTGAGCAACCATTCAAAAGGGATATCGTGACGAGGCGAACAACTCAACGAATCGTCTCTTCGTTGAAACGTACTTACAACGCAGCCGAATTGAGGGTCCTTAATCAGACTCACAAGTTACCTGTGCCTAAAATCAAAGGAGATCAATATATTGGCGCCAAATCACACTGTGTTAACCAATTTTTTATGTAACTGCGGAGAAAGTTACATAGGCAGAACCAATAGATCATTGATGTCAAGAAGGAAGGAACATGTACCTAAGTGAGTTCACAAACAGGTCTCAAAACCGGACACTGTAGTCACAGATAATCGTAAGCCCTCAGCTTCGTCGATCGAACGACACATCCTCTCAATTGGCCACAACGTGGACTTGACCTTCGCATTCACCATCATAGTGCGTCACCACAACCCACGATTCCTAAAATTTGCCGAAACCGTCGCAATAAACCGGTTCAAACCTGTGTTGTGTACAAACAATTATTTGTGAATTACTGATAAGTAGTTTGGCAGACTTGATAATTTAGAAGAGATCTATTGGCGAAAAATCTGGACTTCGGCTGGATTCGAACCAGTGACAGAAACACCATGCCCAAATGCGCCAAGCGCACTACCAGCTGAGCTACGAAGACACGCCAGAAGCTCAGAAATTTAACACTTGGGTTGGTTGGGTGGGTAACTAGGTCCAAATGTGAAATTTCTGAGCTTCCGGCATAGCTTGGTGCTTCTGTCGCTGATTCGAATCCAGCCGAAGTCCAGATTCTTCGCAAATGGATTTCTTCTAGATTATTTGTGAACTTGAGGTTGCCATGGTTCTAAGTCGCAATGAGTGTCATTCAAATCACACGTTTTTTTATTGTTGTTTTCTTTGTTCCTACCCCCCAAGTACTGCAGACGTTAAAAATTGGAAGTTTATCGTGTTATTGGTTATTTGGTACTGACGAGCTAATACCAAATGCTAGCATCTACCAGTGTTCGTCTTCTAACTATTTTGTTCAGATAAAGAAAACGTTATAGCAAACAGGAAGACGACAACGGGCTAAATAGATAACAAAACCAGTAGTTCAAACATAAGTACGATAACCTATAGATAGCAATAAAAAGTTATAGGTGTGCACTCAAAAATGAACATGGATGTTTCAATCTTTTTGAATGAATCAGGCAGTCATACTTCAAAACTACGATTGGAGTAGACATGGTGATGACCAGTCGGACAAGCTTTCGCAACAGGTGCGCATACATACACGTTCAGGCAACTCCAGCTGCAACTAACTTTTGTATATGTCTGCTATGGTCGCTGTGATGTTGAATGTATACAATCGGACGAGAGGTCTTCATAAATTATGTTCCACCTCTCGCCTTTCTACCACTCCTAAACTAAGATTGTTTTCCATGGTTCTATTACAACTACACATAGGTGTTAATCATCAATCTATTGCTGTCAATAACGATGGTGAGTCGCGCATGACAAGAACATTATCTATTGTCCGCTTCATGATGCAGCCATTGCTCAATGACATTATCACAAAACATATGTGGATATATTGTAAGAAATATCGTGTCCATCACTATCCTGGATATTTGAAATGAGGTGGGTGTCTTCTTCATTTTCTACCACCATTGCTGCCCTAATTTTTCTATCACAATATCTATCCCATTCAAAATTTGACCTGTGCATGTTCCATTGCAAGAGTTCAGTAAAAGATTTGTCAAATTTGAAATTTAATCATGACGAAATGTGAGAAAAAGCAAACCAAAAACCACTCTTAGGTAATGAAAAAGAAAAGAAACAACAGGACGAGCGATCGAAGAGAAAGCATCTGCAACTATCGTTATCAACCACGAATAAACTGAACGAGGATGGAGACAGCGAGGAACTTCGACGAGAACGTATCTGGAACTCATGCAATTATAAAGCACCGAACAGACCAAAAATAATGACAATAGTACGCTGTCCAGGAAAAGGAAAGATAATTACGATGACGCTTTGTGAACAGTCAGTTACCTGTCAATAACAAGTTACGACAGGTCAGCCTAAAAAACTGACAGACAACAAGTCACTCAGTTGGATAAGACTATTTATTAACTGTATGCGTATGGAGTAGTTCCTGGCCACCCAAAATGAAGCAAAAACAACGGATAGATAGTTTTCTAAGTTGATTTTCATCACATAGAAAGGCCGTGTTATTAGAAGCATGTTTCTCTTGACTTCATCGAGTCACAACTGGAACCAAAACATAACTAGACGATAATGATGATTTACAAATCGACACGGACTGGTGAGTTCGATGATCGCTAGATAGAAAAGCACATTGACTGGGAACACAAAACTTACCAAACTGATGACGAAGTGGCAAACGTGACATATTCGGAGACTTCCACGAGTTCTTGATCCGGTCACTTTTGTAACTACCGCTACGAAATAAGTATATAAAAGCTACTTGTTAATGGGGTGCATGAAAACGCAAACGGCTACATAGCATGTCTTGAAAGGAATCCTTATTGATGCGTTCAACAATACAAGATTGATCAAAAAAACAAATAATGCAAGGGAATAATGCGTCTGTCAAGTATCAAAGGTCGTCTGCAAAGCATGATTGCATTCATATGTCTAAGCCCAGTGTGATTTTAGACAGTAGACTATGAGAAGAATGAAAAAGATACACAGCTGCATACATCCGATCGTGGTTAACGTGAAATTGCTGTAGCAGTTATCACTACGGTCACTTCATGGGATGATGAATCGATGCTTAAATCCCAGATGTGGCGAGCAAACATACAAGTGAGAATCAGTAACAAGAGTGGAAGTGAGACCATCACTTTCCTCAAACCAACAAAAGTTACGTAACTGCATGAAGTGCAAATGTCACAGTTCAATACAGGTATCCCAAGTAACAGACATATTCAATAATAAGGCAGTTCACAAATAACCATGTACACTCACAACACCATTAATATGAGACTGCATCCGCCGTTTCCCAATTCAAACTGGATCACCCTATCTGCTGCATACAATACAGTGGACAAGCGAAAACATGGTACTGTTGACCTCTCCCCCAAAGTTCTATTAAATTTAGCACCCAGGTCCCTCCGGACCCCATTTCTAGTGATTACTCTGCCAGTCCCATATAGGATATAACTAATCATAGTTACACTGTCCCGATAAATCCCATCTCTTGCCATCCACCTTTAGGTCTCCCTCATCTGTTATTCAGTCCTAGAATGCGAAGCAATATAAGTGCCTTCCACGTTTGCACTCCGAAGCAGATAGGTCTCATATGGCCGTTGTACTCTTTGAATGTCGACGTTTGCTCAATTTCAGCGACTAGAATCCAACAGAGTAGTAAACGTGTAGAAGTGACAGCACCCACACTGTCTACCCAATACTAGTTATACATCACGGATGACTCCACAGCCGCAGCTACCTCTCAGACTAGAGTAGATATAGTCCTCAGTAATGCCAATGTCGAGAGAGAGTCCTTAGTAGGACGGCCGCAGCCGCATTGGTAGATTGGATCCCTGTTAACAGTAGACTTTGTGCCGCCCACTTGGCAGATTCTACTAAGGTCAGCTCTGGACGCACAACTTTCAGAAATCTTTTCATTGTGTCTGCTTGTCCTCCAACTGACTGTAGTGACACCGGTGTCAAGAAGGCGTTTTACTCGGATCAGGCCGTTCTCCTGCGTTCGACACATGGTTCTGATATAGTCGATCCGGCCAGATATATGAACACTCAGGTCAGCCCGCTTTGTGAGGCCGAGTCTCGTTTAGGTGGCAGGCTTTTGCTGACATCACATTGCTCGGATAGCGGCGGGTGACTGTTATAGTTGTGCGCTGAGCATAATCTATTTTTAGCCAGCAAAAGTTTCGGCCATCGTGCGTATCATTACTGTACCTGGCAGTCTCCTTCTCTGAACCAGGCCCCGTCTCAGACAGACCGCATAGTTATTAGTTATAGGTAACTGAGCTCCACTCAGGACTATCGTTCTTATTGAAGCACATAGCTGGACTCAGATCGTGCGTTGGTACGCTGTCGTTTCGTTCGTATTTTTGCTGGGCAAGGACCGACTGCAGCAGCTCGCTGTTGAGAAAGCGGCTATACCGTCATTTAAGCATGAAAACCAAACCAGCTTGAAAAGCAGACTTAGCAGTTCTCACCTTGAAGATACTAACGGCTGTTGGACCCAAGTCTCACAGACCATTCATGAAGCAGTTCCTCTAGCATGCGGCAAGGGGGATCATGGGTTAAACATATAACGGACCTAGGGGAATCCCTGGAGTTGTTAGACACCAGACGGAACAATCCTTCTGGCAACGCATATAACAGGTTTCGCAAGGATATCCGTATGAAAACTGAACGTAGTCTGATCGTCGACCATGAGCCAAGGTGAGTGGGGAAAGTTACGGAACTGGAAATCTTTTCAGCTTCAGGGAACATCGGCATACTCATCAGCTTATCCGTACTATTGATCCCAAGCGACCGCTTATCAACGAAGCTATCAGCGAGACAAATGACACTCATTTATAACAAGTCCAGATGGTTACAGCGTTGAGTGGAACACTTTAAGGGTCAATTTAGCTGGCATCTTGCTTCTACTGTGTTGCCACCACAGACTTGTGATGTAGCACTGTTGTCGGTAGATTTGTAACGACCCACGGTGACTGAGGTTCGAGGTTCGCAATTGCATATCGGCTCTCAAACGTAATATGCCTGTTGACCTATATGATCTTACGTCGTCACGTTTCAAAGAAGGTGGAGAGGCGTTGACAGGGGCCTTGACTCAGCTGTGCAACTTGTGTGGACGACAGAGACCATCCTTCCGTGCTGATATCACTTGATAATAGTTCCCATATTTAACAAAGGAGCCCGAGGCTCTTGAGAAAACCATAGGGGGATTAGTTTGACCTCAGTCAGTACTAGGATTCTGTCATCCATCACACATCGTCGACTCACTGCAGCTACGGAGGCAAACATCAGGGAAGAACAGAAAGGGTTTCGCTCTGAGTGGGGATGGAAAGATCACATTTTTATTCTTCGTCAAATTCTAAAGCAGCGTCATGTATACCGCCAGCCAACAACTACCGTATTTCTCCATTATAAAGACGAATTTGATTCGATAAATCGATCCACACTTCTACAATCGCTTAAACGCACAGGTGCACCGATCAACTACGTGAACAAATCGTGGGCGCCTAATTCTCATAATTCAACTCAGGTTAGGGTTTACAGTTAATTGTCTGACAGTTTCAACAACAGAAGCACCGAACATCAAGGTTTCATTCTGTGATCGACGATACAATGAAAGACCGTCTGCGGTATTCACAAAATATCGGAGTCACCTTCCTAACTGATAGAAGACTGAATGATCTTGATTATACTGACCACAAAATGTTGATGGCTGACACCTTACAAGCAGCACAAACAACACTAGGGACTATTTCGCGTTCTGCTAAATGCTTCGGAATACGCTCTGCAGTCTCAAAGTGTAAAAGTGCTTCTGCCAGATTACTGTGACTACAAAGATTTAATGTTGGATAATGAAGTCATGCAGGTTGTTAACCGACTTGTGTAATTGGGAAGTTGCATCAGTGACGGCGGCGAAGGTGTAGGGAATCAAACAGAAGCATGTATTTCCAAGTCTAGGGCAGTATTGGCCGTTCTGGGGCAACTCTGGCGACAAACAAGTACCTCTCAAGGGTCGTGCATATAAGGCGACAGTGAGGCTTGTTTTACTTCACTACTACGAAACTTGGTCGCTCATGATGGAAAATACCAACCGTCTCAGAGTATCTGATCACCGATGTTTGTGTTCAATCATTCGTGCCGAGTGGCACCGGTGAGTAAGCAACGAGGAGGTTAGGAAGCGGGTGTTTGGCACTACTTGTCAAACGAGTTCTTTCATTCAGTCACTACATTTGCACAAACTTAGATGGTTAGGCAATGTACTAAGGATGCCAGCTAATCGTTTGTCACACCAAGCACTGTTTGACGACGCTGCGACCGATTAGCACAAGGTGCGAGGTGGGCAGATGATGACCTGGCGTAGACAAATGAAATCGTTCACGAAGGGCTTGATCACTGTAAATCGGGGTTGTCTCTCAGGCCGGGGTCCTCGCGGCTCACAGAGTCGGCGGCTGGAGACGTTAGGTGAGATGGCAGCTAACTGTGTTCAGTGGCGTGAATGTTGTCGTTGTTTGTCCGAGTTGTCTGTGAAGTGAGTGCATTTAATGACGCGGGGCAATGAAAGCTGTAAGAAAGGTGTCTTGCTGATGACGCTTTACCTTCACTTACAGCCTGGTTGTTTGTTTACAAGGTGTAGGCACTTTGATGTCAAGTTTTTGAATATAAACGTAACAATTTATTTACTTGGTAGTTGGGTCTCTTCCGTTCGCCTCTTTTTTCTATCATCTTCTTGTAGAGGATTTACTTCCCTCTTTATGGTTGCGTGACAGTTAAGCATCAATGCATTGCTGCCTATAATTATGATGATAATGAGACTGTTTCTCGAGGCATGTCTTGTTCTCCAATAGTGCGGTCCACGCTATTTCACTAATGTGCTTTACATACCCTGTTATCATTGCTCGTACGAAAGTACGTTTGGGAGGCTTGCTTTACAGTAGCCTGCATGATTGGCAGCGATGACAAAATCGTAAGCGTGCATTCCAACCTCCCATTTTTCGGTGTCGGCTGAATTGCCAAATGCACAGGGGACAGCAATTGCCCAGTCATCTGGAACCGCCTTCTCATTAGTAGGAGTGTCTCCATCGATGTGCACGACCGCTTCTGGTATAATGAGGCCATTCGATTGGAGCACAGACTTCTGAACTGGGTAGCCATTATGGCATCCTCGTCAACTTCAATGCTCACTTCAGCGTAAACAGAAGACTCATAGCATACGACACATTGCACAACCGCAAACGGCTTGAATGCGCGTCTAAGACGCTTACATTGTTTACAAGGGACTTTGTTTGTGCGATCGTATCAATCGCACCGGGTGCGAATGTGGTGAAATTCCTTGATGGAGCGGCCGCAATTTCGCTTGCGACGTCAAGGTACAGAAGGACATTTTTCTCAATACGATCCAGTCTTTAGTTCAATGTAGTTAGCCACTATCCCAAATGTATCGAAATTGTCCAACATATCTTACTCGTACACCCTTAAAGCAATAATGTGATTGAGTTTCAAAGATGGTAAGAAGTTTTATGGGCTCTCAAGTGGTTGCAACATGAGGCGACGGTTTTACAAGCTGGCAGCTGACGTTTTCGCTGCTACATTCTAACCACTGATTTTTAGTATTCAATCAGAGAGTGCACAATGGATGTGGCTAGTTTCATCTGTTTCCAAATACCATCCACACCGACAATCAACACTTACATGATGAATACTCATTCGATTACCAAATGGTTTGATGCATCAGTATTCGAGTACTGTCATCGTTGTAGTAATGCTGTAATCACGGCTTACATTTTTGGGGTGCAAAGTGTATACTACACAGATCAGTCAAACCATTCAACCGACTCAATATCGTTTGCATGTTTGTAGCAGAGAACTACGTAAAGCAATCTGGTCTGTCTATTCAATATCAGTCGGCTTACTACCTGGTAGAAGCTCCACTCCGATATCCTCTGAATGCTCATCTCAGAACATTATCTATTACATGGATGAAGAGCAAGAGATATCAGATATCTCTGTGGGACACCCTGAAGTGGAAAATGAGCGAAACAGCTGCACTCTACACTCAGAGTGTGCATACGACTACAATAAGTCGACATACTTCCCTGTGACTTCTCTGAGACGAGGACAGTCCCAAAGTGTGTCGGGCAACCGATAATATACTTTGGCGCTGTTGCTGGTGATGGCGTTTTGAAGATATCTCGGGCATCGCAAGTGAATACAAACTGCATTACACGAAATCTATTTTATCGTACTCACAATGTGCATTCCAGCCATTTCACCAACCAACCTTAGTCTATAGGTATCACTTATACACCTGAACTGTTGTAGAAACCTGCTTGATGCTTGGAACTCATCTATCCGCCGCTCTGTTGCGCCTTTTTTTGCAATATATTGAATCCAACATAAGAGCATTAGTAAGCACAACACTTCCAAACCCTTTGTCAGACGGTGTCGTTAATGTTGGAGCGAACGGTAACAGTGCAGATATCTTCGAGAGGCACTGTCTTCCTACTATTAAGAATGTACGCTTTGCTATTAAGCAAATCGGAAACCTGCTTCTTGGTGGCGCCATAGTTTTCTGAGATGAGGCCGGCTCACTCCACACTAAGTGTCATAAAACGACGCGACCAGGGCATAGTGACAGTCGGTTGAGTGAAAACCAACGAACTACCGCGCAGCTTACCAACTAAATCGACAAATTGGCTCTCACTCAATCAACGTTAGACAATCACGTGAATAAACGGGCCGGGTGGGCTCACATATCACGGCGAGCGCGTTACACCTGTAAAGCGTGCGTCAGCGTGCCGGCCCGTTCGTAATGTACGTGGGTGGTGATGATTTAAAGAAAAACTGCGAAACCCGTGTGCTTGTGTGGCTATCGTTGATTGGCCGCATGTGTGGCGTGTTCGTGTTTCGCATAAAGGTCGGCTTAGTGAAGTTACCGGTGGCGATGGGTCGCACACGTTGTATTGAGTTGTGTAGTGTGAGGGTGGTGCCATTGGCCGGTGGTCTGGTGTTGAAGCTTGACGGTATAGGGTGGAATAGTGCTTGCATGGTACGTGGTAGTCCGTGCACGTCCATAATGTATATTAGACTATAAACTGCAATGCACACGGTGTACGTTTGCACAAAATGTAAATTGTGTAGCTTTCCACATACGCGAATCGAACACTGGTTGAGTTCGATTTAGTTCACTTACGCACAGCATCCTTGACGGTATGCCTGTATAGTTATGCTTCTAAGGTGTGCATGTGTGAGACTAAGTGCCCAAAAAGCACCGGTGAAAGACGCTCTTCAAAGAATGGTTCAGTGATTTGTTCTGGGGAGGTGACGACAAACGAAGACGTCCTGTCCAAATTGATAACCCACATTTGGCGATGAACACTTATTCAATTAACTCGTATGGTTTGATATTTTAGTCGTTACGTACTGCTGAAACAGGTGTGGTCCATTTGTTCTGTGCATGAACGGCATTCACGTGAGTAAAAACTACTCACTCCAGGCTAGATAGTAATGTTTCTGAGGGGCCGCCTGGCACGATGCGTTTCTGTTGGGCGTGCTCGCATTCCATACAACAGATTTACCCAATGATGCTACCAAATGAAAATGGTCTGTTGATTTGTACGCCTTGAGAATGTGATATTTCGTAAGGTGATACTGTTGCAGAGGCGGCGCTATCACACAGGTCTTGCTAACTAATCTTCGATGACCTGAAAAGTGGCAGTGTAAATGGTAGTTTACAGTAAGATAGAGTTGAAGTGAAAAAAGCGAATAAACACACGATCAAAATGCTCACCTGTCTCCGTATGTATAATCTGTCCGTTCAAATCTGATAAAGAAAAAGCGAATCGGTTACACGAATTAGAAGTGTACCTTGGTCTGAAATGAGCAACACAACTAGTTATACACACAAAACTACTTATCAGTAATATATAAACAAAGCTGAAAAATCTCCTCACTGATGACCACAGATTAAATAGGAAACGAGGATCAAGAGTGTAAATGACAGACCGTCGGAGTTGCACTCAATGAAGCACCAGATCGATGTAGAAAGATCAAACCATACACCTAGGTCAAAGTATGGCTGCAACTTAATGCACATTCAACTTTGTGCAGCGATAAGGATGACAACAAAATGCTGGCAAACAAGCTTGAATTCAACAAAGTAGTATGATTTTACAAAGTACATTGGCATAAAAACAGTACGTGTCCAGTGGGCAAGAGTCGCCGACAAGACATGGTTGGTTTCGTGATTACAGCATACGCAGTAGATCTCGGTCACACACCTTGCCACATGGACAGCAGATGCTGAACTTTAAAGAGAATGACCCATTTTCGGGTCAATTTTGCCGTTTGTCTCGCAGATAATGAGCGGTGAAGACCACAAAACCGGCCGACTGCTTTCAGCTAATTCTAACCATCAAACAGACACTACCTATGCCACAACGCCTTTTAAAATGTTAAATGACGCGGAGTACAGAGGACTGAATCTCTGTACAATTCCTGTTATGTTGACCGACATAAGGACTCTACAGAGTCCAGTAATACCTCTTAAATAAGACATCGTGTTCAAAAGTATTAAATGTTGCGAAGAAAAGTGTACTTTCTAAAGCAAAATTTGTGAAGCACGGCAGTTCAAAACCTCCCAGTGGAACTGGATGACCCAAATTTGTCACTGGCAGACATTATCTGTGCCCACAGATGACAATGAAATGAAGTCAAGGTGCTTACGATTATGCCTCGGATGTACTTTCGGCGTCCTTAAGCGCATTGCGACGACACCGAGGAGGTATGAGCATTCTGTTCGGGCATTTCGTACACATGTGTTTTCTGTCGAAGAGGTACAGAAAGTCAAGAGTGGATTGGGCGATGAGGCATTGTGCAGTGTTATATGGAGTCGAATCACCCGGACAGGCGCGCGTAAATTCAATTTGCTCCATATGATGATAGAAGGCTGTGTTGAGGACATGCGGTTGAGTATCAACCAAGCAGTCTACACACAATTATTTCACAGTGGGGGTACATTTCACTGGTCTGGCCTTGTATGTGCTGACCATGCCAGTCTGATACAACGCAGAAGGCAATCTTGAAGACCGATAGCGTACAGCCTTTGACGGTTTGGTATATGAATAGGGTGTGGGGGACCTTTTGGCCTTGTGCGCATATAAACAACCTTTCGGCACTGGGCGTGTCAACATGGTATCACATCAGACGTCAACAAGGAAAACCATGAACAGTTCAGTAGAAAAAAGTTGCTAGGGAAAACAAGGTTAGTAGGGATGATTTACTATTTTTTTGACGTACGCACGTTAATGGTTGCTAAGAGCTACTAGAGCAACGGTTTGATTGATCACATGCCAGACACATGCGTCCCTTACGGAGTTGCTAAATGAAACAACGTTATTTACATACTCCATGTTGGTCAGTTTACGATCCCAAAAAAAAAATCCTCACCAACATCTGCAATTCTGCTACGCGTGCTCTCTAGACTGATGGCAAAGATGGACGGGAAGTAAGGTATCGTAATGCCTCAACGAACATCACCCAAGACATTGAACATCAGAGAGAGCTGCCAATAAGTTCCTATTCCGTTTGGGAAGCGAGCGTAATAACGAGGCTAACGGACTTATACATTCTTCTGGACACATCCATACGAAAGGAGTGGCTGAAGAGAGCGTCATGAATCACCAAATCAAGAGCGTAATACTACGACCGTTGATTGTTGATACGAATATTGCCAATATAACACCAGTTGCAACCCACATGGGTGAACCATGAACCAACTATTAGGTCGGAATATTGCATACCTTCCAAGAATCAATTGATAGCTTAGAATCGATAGAGAAAATACTGACGCCACTCAAAAGAACGTTATCAGTCGTGTTATCACACTCTCGTAACAACCTCTGAAAGAAAAAGCGGGGATCAGGTATGGATATGAGGCTTCGTTAGGCATTAAGAGATAGGGCTACAAGACTTGTGTAGCTTATGACGGGGAACAAAATAAATGACCATTCAGGTCCTATCGTTTGCAGGATTCTATTAAGGTTAACTGAACTGTTGAATAAAAATTTCCGCCAAACTACTGAATCGACACGGTTGTTGAGTGGCAAGCAAACTCTTTTTTACACATGGTTTAACACCACATCGACAGCCAACATAACCATGAATCAGAGAAGACAGAAATTAACTATTCCTGGATAAAAACGCCCGTTCGACTAAGTGGTCTTTATTCGAGCCTCTGGGTAGATGGTACTAATCACTGTCAAAATCACAACCTTACGGTCAAATGACGCTTGTTTAAGAGAAATAAGGACGTAAAAGAAAACCAATCCAGTTGGTTACGATAAAATGCATGCGTGGTAGTATCTAAACTATCGCCCGTTGAAACGTACGTCGATTTAATTATTAAAACGCTCTTCAGACTTGCGTTCACAGCACTTAAGTGATATTCCAAGTCTGAAAACACAGAACAGACCATTAATTGAAAAGTGTGCTAGCAAGTACTGTCTTAATTTGGAACTCAATGCAATTCCTTATAAGGCCTGGTCGCAAGATGCAGTTTTGGTATCACCAGAGACCACAAGAAAAAATCGCTTGGATCCATTTATTCAAAGATGAAATGAAATGCGGAACGGTGTCGGAAACGTAAACTCACGTTTCAATGACACAACATTCATCAAGCCTGATTTGAGAAAGTATCAGTCAGAGCAGTTTGCTGGCCAATCTGAGGGCGTATGGATACATGAAGTCAGAATATTTACCATCTGTTTTGATATTGGAAAACGATTAGCACACAAATGTCCACGAGTATTGAAAAAGAGGGAATATTAGCAGCCAAAACAGAAGCAGAAATTGATGAAAGTTGAACGTCACTATTGGGAAAGCTATAACTTTTGACATTTTTCGGTTGCTTAAGTAGTGAACGAGAGTTTCGCATTCTGGATCCAACAGAGTAGCCTGGGAGACAACAGGCGATCAAGGATTCAGAATTAAATGGACAACCTAAAGACGTAACTCGCTTGGCAGTGAATAGTTAAAGCCTGAGGGGATAATGAATAAGACCTTCATGAGTGATTTACATTACTGCTGTGCAGAGAAGATGCACCAAAAACTACATCAGATTTCTGAGTCATACTACAAGATTCTTGACTATGTAGGAGTGCAGATCGGTAGTTGTGATTCATGGGATCATCCATAACTACCCAAGCACCCCTAATCGGTCAACAATTCGACATGTTTTTCGTTTGATAAAACTGTACCCAGTACAGCTGAAGCCTAATTTAACATAGCCTTATCGGGTCAACGCGAAGTGCAAGCCTGACCATCACGTCAATGTCACCAAGTAGATCAGAACACAATTCTTCCTAACAACAAACGCCAACCCAAATTTTCGTGTAGTGAAGATAAGCATTCCATAGTCATGCAATGATGTGTTGTAACGACGCAGAAGCGCGTATGAATAACAACGTTTGGAACAGTAAGATTATAACCACGGGACTTCAACTGAGAAGGCTAGTGTTGCATACACTAAGTTGTTTCCGGCTACAAAGTGTGAATTAATCAAAGATCCCCAGGCTGAACTCATTAGAGCAGACGGCAGTATTTCATTTTTTTCTGTATTTATTGAACACAGTTCTGAATACAATTATTGCAATTACTACTATGTTGTATCATTTCAATTCGATATTTCTGAAGTCTGCTGAAGCGGTAGCAATCAATCGCTTCAAGCCAGCTATCTGTTCGTGAACCTGACTCTTCCCAGGACTTAGTGACCTATCTTAACCCAATTATTGATTACCAACCCCCCGAATTATTTTCTATAAAAAACTGATCCATGTTATTGTAAATCTGGTGCTGACGAGTCAATAAGAAATGACCGCATCTACCAGTTTTCGTGTTCTAACTGCTTTGTTCAAACTTCTAAAGGGAAATAACCGTTTCAACTTATGAATGTAACCAAAACAGACAGGTAGTTCGGCAGACTTCCTAATTTAAAGAAGGTCTAAACGAATTCCAACCAGCGATAGAAACAGCATGCCCAGACGCGGCAAGCGCTCGGTCAGCTGAGCTACGGAACCCCACCGGAAGCTCAGAAATTTCAAATTTGGATCTGGTTACCCACCCAACCGTATCATATGGAATCCACCAAATGATCGGGAGATTGACTGCTCAAGCAGGATTTCGTAGGTCATTTGGTAGAGTACTTGTGGCGTCTGATTATGCTGTTCTTGATGCCGATTCGAATCCAGCCGAAGTCCAGATTTTTCGAAATTGTGTTTGTTCTGAATAACTAAAACCGGTAAGTAGTAAAGGAGTTTTAATTGATATGAGTTGAACACTATTTACGACTGATCACAGCTTTCACACTCCCGTAAAGTTTTTAGCCAGCCTCTTTCAAAAGAACTATCCTCCAGTTTCGCTCTTATTAGAGCTCGTAAGTAACGCACATCTCTAAGATGGCCGGGAGGTGAACTCCAACCTCTTTTTCACGAGGTAACTGTGTTTGCCATTTTGACATTAGTTTCACATTATACACGAAGGAATTAGCAAACACAAACGCCTAAACTGAAGGCTAGGGCTAACTGCGAGTGATACTCAATTCACAATAACTGACAACCTGATCCACACAAACGATAAAATGCAAGCTTTTCGAATAGCCATTCCATAACAATTACTTACTTTTTCACCAGTACACGATAGGAGATATGGCCCACATATCCCTTAAAATCGATTTGGCATCAATATTGCACAGACAATGGGGTGTTGTTGGGAAAAGGTACTTTTTCCCACAAATTCGCATTACTTGCCAAAGAAAATGGATTCTTCATTTCCTGAGGATTTGAACGCCCACTAGAATTCTCGAATGTCTGAGAAGTTACGCTCGCCCATGATTGGTACATTCGGTGGCCTAGGTCCAATGCCACCCCAAACCTATAAATACAGCTGCTGTAAACCGCTATTTTGCCTTCGGGCTGAGCAGTAAATAAAGCTCGTTTGACGGCCGTCTTTTTCCTTACTTGTTGGAGGGTTCTAAGTTGTAACATTTGGGTTCCGATATTTGAGCTCTGATTTTCGTACCGTTTTGCAATAATCGTTGCGTTCGTTCGTGATAGAGATACTGCTCGCGGTCTTGCGTTTGTTCTTGTTTTTTCTCTATCAGGTGGGGTCGTAACAGGTATCACATATAACTATATGTCAGTTAAATACGCCCTTATCGCGATAGCTCATGAGGTTTCCGTTCTTAGTGTTAGCGGGGAATTAGTTTGACCTCAGTCAGTACTAGGATTCTGTCATCCATCACACATCGTCGACTCACTGCAGCTCGTGAGGCAAACATCAGGGAAGAACAGAAAGGGTTTCGCTCTGAGTGGGGATGGAAAGATCACATTTTTATTCTTCGTCAAATTCTAAAGCAGCGTCATGTATACCGCCAGCCAACAACTACCGTATTTCTCCATTATAAAGACGAATTTGATTCGATAAATCGATCCACACTTCTACAATCGCTTAAACGCACAGGTGCACCGATCAACTACGTGAACAAATCGTGGGCGCCTAATTCTCATAATTCAACTCAGGTTAGGGTTTACAGTGAATTGTCTGACAGTTTCAACAACAGAAGCACCGAACATCAAGGTTTCATTCTGTGATCGACGATACAATGAAAGACCGTCTGCGGTATTCACAAAATATCGGAGTCACCTTCCTAACTGATAGAAGACTGAATGATCTTGATTATACTGACCACAAAATGTTGATGGTTGACACCTTACAAGCAGCACAAACAACACTAGGGACTATTTCGCGTTCTGCTAAATGTTTCGGAATACGCTCTGCAGTCTCAAAGTGTAAAAGTGCTTCTGCCAGATTACTGTGACTACAAAGATTTAATGTTGGATAATGAAGTCATGCAGGTTGTTAACCGACTTGTGTAATTGGGAAGTTGCATCAGTGACGGCGGCGAAGGTGTAGGGAATCAAACAGAAGCGTGTATTTCCAAGTCTAGGGCAGTATTGGCCGTTCTGGGGCAACTCTGGCGACAAACAAGTACCTCTCAAGGGTCGTGCATATAAGGCGACAGTGAGGCTTGTTTTACTTCACTACTACGAAACTTGGTCGCTCATGATGGAAAATACCAACCGTCTCAGAGTATCTGATCACCGATGTTTGTGTTCAATCATTCGTGCCGAGTGGCACCGGTGAGTAAGCAACGAGGAGGTTAGGAAGCGGGTGTTTGGCACTACTTGTCAAACGAGTTCTTTCATTCAGTCACTACATTTGCACAAACTTAGATGGTTAGGTCATGTACTAACGACGCCAGCTAGCCGTCTACCACATCGAGCACTGTTTGACGACGCTGCGACCGATTAGCACAAGGTGCGAGGTGGGCAGATGATGACCTGGCGTAGACAAATGAAATCGTTCACGAAGGGCTTGATCACTGTAAATCGGGGTTGTCTCTCAGGCCGGGGTCCTCGCGGCTCACAGAGTCGGCGGCTGGAGACGTTAGGTGAGATGGCAGCTAACCGTGTTCAGTGGCGTGAATGTTGTCGTTGTTTGGCCGAGTTGTCTGTGAAGTGAGTGCATTTAATGACGCGGGGCAATGAAAGCTGTAAAGAATCTGTCTTGCTGATGACGCTTTACCTTCAGTTACAGACTGGTTGTTTCTACGAAAGAGGTAGGTGCCTTGATGTTTTAATATAGACGTGACTACTTTTTGGTAATTAAGTCTCTTCCCGTCCTATTCTTATTTTCTCTTCTCTTCATACACAGAATTTGGTTTGCTTTTCTTCATGGTTCTGTGACAGGTAAGCATCAGTATGGACTACTGATTTATTGTCGCTTATGATGCTGGTGACGAATGTTAGCGGTTAGATACTCCAGCTGTAATCAATTTTAGCAATTTTAATAAATGACCGTAGATTAACAACGTAAGTGGGCAAGAGTCAGTATTTTAAATGCTTCAATTATTAGGCTTTTATCGATTATAACAAAATGTTAACCAGTATAAGATCATACGGTAGTGAGCCTGGTGACTGCATTACACTAAGTAACTACGACTTACCCACGAACAAATATGACGTTAAGTTTAAGTTGAACATGACTCACATTTGATCGCATCCTTCGCATTCGGGCAGACTTCCCAGTCGGCCTGTTTGGAAAATAAGCACTAGAATCGGGTTTCGCTCTCACTAGAGCACGTCAGTAGTGCATATCCTTGACACGGCTTGCGTTAGAACTCCAACCACTGTTTAAGAAGCAACCATGTTGACTATTACGCCATTGACCTCACATTAGACACAACTGATCTACCATACCTGAACGCTCAACCACTTTCGCTTGTGAGTAATGATAATATGACGTTAACAAAATGTATCCAGATAAGGTCAGTGTAGCAAGAACGACGAAAGTCTCAGAACTAACACTTGCTAGAATTGTGACTTGCAGTACTCATCACAAATCACACGTTGGTGGTTGGTAACTGTTACATCCCGAAAAAGAGGACGATTTGTAGCAGGTTGCACTTGTACAGAATCGAAATCTTCTCTTGCACAAAGCACTCAGAGGAAGTTTGCTAAGTTACCTATGACACTGGATGTGAAGGAGAATAATCAATCCCGGGTGCAAGTCAGTACTGCAAAAGTGCAATTGTGCGTGAGTAAATGACACCGAAGACAACACATGAAGTTTGTTACCCTAAGTTTTAATGATCTCGCATATATCTACAAGGGCATTCACTACATTGAGTCACTATGTATGCCGTGACATACAGTTGTCGTAAGTAAACCGTAGTAAAATAGTTGACATAAACTGTATACCAAAACACTGTATACATCCAGGAAACAACTTACCCAGCAATTTAGTACAACCGCCTATCAGACAGATCCAGATAATCTTACACAACGTTTCAAAGACGTTGAACACCATCCGTCCGCTACAATTGATCTGACCCGCATGTCATGAAAAAACCAGTTCACGGAACATCCAGGTGTAAAAAAAACTGACAAAAACTACCAAGGTCTTAAACAGATTGTCAAGGTTCGGCTCACAACCAAGGAGCAAGGATTTGAACACTAAAGTTCGATGGAAATGGAGTAATCACTGCATCAAACACTTTAAATATAAGTGCACATGAAGGTGAAGTGCTCAGAAAGCAAAGCTCAAGGCAGCATTCACTGTTATCTCCAACTAAGTTTGCTTACACACCAAACTGCATAAGGAAGGAATAGAAATGAGTAAAAATCCAAACAGAACGCACCCGAAAGAAGTCATTCTGATGTTGTCCAGCGTATTACTACTAGTCCAGTATCTGGAAACAGACGATTGCGAACTGGATATCAGGGTTTCTTGCACTCGTTCAATTGGAGTCTGCACTAAAGCAGCTTGCTGCTTGGCTTTCTCTAACTCAGTGGAATAGGATAGCCGAGTCCGACGCGAATGTGCGGAAGGCATGTGTTAGACGGTCTGTAACGATTCAAAATAGTGACTGAATAAACGTATACAAAAATAATGACAGGAACGGATTGTAATATACACAACGCAACATGAACTGTCTACTACGTGACATGTGACTACAAATGAACGAAGTGCTACTCGGCCCCCGATTCAAAGTAAGAGGATCTTAGCAAAAAAAGTACTAAGAATCAGGGCACAAATTCAAGAAATGACGACACTATCACTGAGTGAGTTGAACGCAGATCAGATGGGAAAACATAATACAAAACTGAAAGCGATAGGGAGGAGTGAGCCATCAATAAAAACGTGCTCAAAAAGAAAACCTAACAGCTTTCTGCATTAGAACCGAAAAGTGGCCGGATAAAAATGTTCGCAGTTGCAGGGTTGTATGAAACACACTGCCATCATAACAGCCATGATTCTGGCTCGGGCCGCCGCTCACCTCAACAGTGATGTGGAATATCCCAGAAGAAAACGGTACTAAGAAGTTTGAACATTACTAATAGAAGACTGAACGGAAGAACTAGAAATGGTATGGATACAGGTAAGCCATTGACTACGACACACTGCCATCTCGGACAACGTCTCTAACCAGCGGTTTAAGTGATCACGATGACCCCATCCAGGCAGGTGACACCTACCTACTTTGCTCAATGAAGCAGTCAGGGCCTTCATATTTCGTGACCACGTTGTTGCCTGACCACCACGCGGTTTTATCCAATTGTTGATGGTCTCAGTATATAATGCCCGGTACGGTAAACGCCCAGATGACATACGGAGTACGTGACACAACCATCTCAAGCTGTGTACCGTGATTGGTTGACCAATTGATCGCGCATCCCGAGCGTTCCGGAATACGCGCCCGCGAACTGTCGCATTGGTCACGCGATCAGTCCACTTAATATGGACAATGTCGTCCGCATAATCTAGATCGGTCAATATAGCGCCAGGAAGAAGCTCAACTTCAAACCCACTGGACTAGCGAAGGGCACCCTCCAGAATGTCGTCCATGACAACATTGAACAGGAAAGGGGAAATCGGACACCCCTGACGGACACCACTAGAAGTGATGAACGCCCGAGACAGTTGTCCATAAATTCTCACCCTGCTTGCAGAGTGAGCAAACAGTAATCACAACAGATTCACGTATTCCTCTGGTACTCCCTTGCGAAGGAGACAGCTTCAGAGAACGTTACGAGCAACTGAATCGAAAACAGCCTTTAGGTCCAAAAAGACCACGACTGTCGGCTGCCCATAAGAGTGCCGATGTTAAAAAATCCGTCGCAAGGTAAAAATATGATCAATGCACCCCCGACCGGATTAGAATCCTGCCCATTCTTCACGTATCTGGTTTTCTCTGGGCTTAGTAAGCCGACGTAAAATAAGGCCA
>LUCH01004323.1:19633-33228 GCA_013368495.1 Paragonimus heterotremus | reverse complement strand
AAGGCGCCAATGTTTACCAGTTGTCTTGGCCTCAGAAAACAATTATCGCTCGAAGGCATATGGACGTTAGAAGAAACCTTCAGACATAACTTATGCCCCTCTCCTTCTCACACGCAAATGTATCTAGTCGCGAGTTTGATTTGCTGTTATAGCAATCTGAATGTGCGGTGGCTGTGGTGAAAAAGGAAATTTCACTAATGGATTGTAAGAGTCAATATATTTCTGAAATGCATTTACACCAGTGACCGTGGAGAACAGTGCTCCAACATCATTGTCATACGGACTGTTTGAGTTCCGATATAGGAGATTAAGGAATCATGTCCCCTTCCTCCTCCATTGTTCGACACTTAATCTGGGATTTCCAGAGCTCTAGTGCGGTTCAGCAACAATGTCAACCACTGATTCACAAATATCAACGAATATCGCAAAGACTGGCCTAACTGACAGCTAAGAACGTATTTACAGACACCATGATGAAGTTGGTCGATGTATCATCGAGACAAACAGACTCTCTCCACCCTCGAGCATACTTATCTTGTCTCACAAGCTTTGTTGAGCTGACCACATTTCACAGATGTCAACTCATCGCCTGCTACACAGTGCCTTGTTCGCCAGTGGTAGATTCGGCTGAAAGTGGTAGCCTGGTGGTCAGCGCATGATTTCGGTCCAGGGTATGAAGGTATTCAAACTGAAGCTTGCTTAAGTATGGCGCTCCCGGCCTCTTGGCTGGGATCCGAAAGAAAATGAACGCCTTTGTTCGAGGACGCCGTCGGATATGACAAGGGGAAAAAGTCAAGGAGGCTGATGTTGCGAATCACTGTGTTTATCGCTGTAACTTTTCTTCCTTAACCCTATACATATCTTTCTCTTCCTTGCCATACACGTTACCTTTCTCATTGATACGTTTGGCACCCAATGGTCATCACGTGTTAAGTATATACAGACAACACGGGTAATTGCGAAGTTCACCGTGAACACTTAAAACAACAAAATCATGACCAATGACCATGTCATTTTTTGCCTACATGCGTATGTTTCTGACGATTGACCGCTGCATTATGTGGTGTGTATTGTGTTATACAGAACAAATAGTCCAACTAACATAATTTGACCAACTGTTCATGCAACCAGCGCGCTAGCAAACCGTGGAATCGTTCACACGAATGTTCTGAATGGCAGAAACAACGCATAGAAGAGAATGATGAGCTTACCGGCACAGATGAACACATCTACCACCAAACAGATATTTAAAACACAAGGTGAGTGGCTAACAAAAAAAGAGGTCCTGGGATAAATATTTCCAGAATAGTGCACTCTCAATAACAGAGCAAAGAACAAACGAACTCTTAGATTCAGCGGCCACAAACTTTTGGAGAAAGCAAAAATATAACGAAACGAGTAGCTTTTCTTCGTGTGTTTGTGTAAAAGCTTTTTTTGATATTTACAGGGATTCTACCATCTTCAATGGACTGGAACACGAGTGAACTTGAAGTATACTCATCAAAATCGAGATGCAACATCTTTAATAAGCGAGCTACATGTAAGCGACAATTCTGGCGCATCAGAACGCATGTCAAAATAGTAGTGTAGTTTCGGAAGCTGCAATGTTCTAATACTTGGTTCGTACAAGTGAAGGACACAGGGGGTAGATAATTTCACCATAGAATAGGCTTAAGCGCGTGCGTATCTCAAACACCATGCGAATTATTTGGAATAGCTCACACTAATGAAAATTTACACATGTGCAACTCGCTATCCCGTCAGTGTTCAACGTTGATGTATTGCTATAGCTGATAACCTAAGGTTAATCAACGGAATAGCCAGGACTATGATCACATCGTCATCTGGCAACCTTGAGATTTTTTCTAACATTCGGAGGTGTGGAATGCATCTTGTGTGGACAAGTCCTATCGTTCCAAAAGTTAAACGCTACCTGCATACAGTCTGCAGAGGAACTCAAAGCGATACTGTGTAAACCTACCATCATCCAGCCCAGCATCTGAGAGTATATCTAAGTTCCTATTCTGGAGTGTCAGTTGTCACAGTGACGGTTGAGAAAGCTGGGTGAAGTGGCGAACTCGCGGAATAATCGTCATACCTGTTCACTCCGTACGCATGATCAGTACAAAAAGATATCAATCAATATAGCCCATCGGAACTCCCAAGAGAGAGCAGTAATCTTATAAAAATTGCAGGAAGCCATGGCAAGAGCCACTTTCGGATCCACAAATCATCAGTTTTTCAGTTGTATATATAAGTAAAAATGTGATTACTAAACTCGCAGTCAGATCGAAAGTCGATCAGTTCTTCAAGTATTTCGTTCAGTCCATTAAAGCAGTCACATTATGAGACCCCTGAGTATGTTAAAAGTAAAAAAGAGACGACCAACCCGTTCAGTTTCTTGCATGACGGAAATAACTGGTAATGAGTACCGGTTAGGAGGCAATCTTCATTTAGCATGACGGAGTGTGACCAGTTCAAAAGGTAATCAATCATTACCCTCATCTTTGAAAAAGGCCAGGGGTCTGAGTTTCAACGGTACTTTATATTCGAAGTACGCATATCAAAGAAACCATACGTAAGGACGTTATTTTCAGTATCTGCAGCTATGGAAAGTGCTCAGCTCATTATCCCAAGCCCCTTGAAAATCGGCGGTGGGTTAGCTGTATCCACACGGGCTTATTAACACCGGTTGCCAGTCGGCAAAATCATAGATCAGTGATCAACTACCTCTAGATGCAAACACCTTTTTCGTCTTTCTAGCTCCTTCGCTAAACAGGTACCACATCACAACATGACTACATAGCAATCTGATTCAAACATACACAAATAACAGGCGTTGTACGGAAAAAAAGCACAGGCTTCTGACGCATTGGCAAAGATGAACAGTTCACTAACCACGAAACTATTTGCATACGACTGGGTCTAGGAGACAACAGGATAAAACAAACACACATATAAAATGATTGCCAGAATTGGACAGAATATGAAAAAAGTGTATTTACACAACATAGACCACGCCAATCTGAAGGATAGTGAAATGCAGTAGTAGCAAAAAGGGATGATCTGATTAGGAGTTCATACAGATCAGTTAGGCAACTGAAACTGGCTCTGATGGACTGCCTGCAGTTGAAGACAATTCTGTTGAAAGTTGATCAATAAGACGCAAGTCTTTAGGAACCGCACGATTGGCGTTTAGTAACAAACCACCAATAAGCTGTAAAGTGTCTTTGGAATTAATGTTCATACAACGGCGTAAGCTTGTCCCGAATCGAATATAATCATCAGCTGACTGCTTTTCATCATCGGAGTCAGTGAAAAACAACTGACAAATGGCAAAGTCCAATACCGCATGGACGACACAAACAGCCCATAGACCAGACGGTTGTCGATCATGCGCAGAGTTCCTCAAAGCGCGCAGCACCAACAAAACATCTGCGTCAGATACTAACCAATCGTCTACGGACGCATAGTTTACTGATCCTTCAAGTATCGCAGAAAAATATTCACCAACTCGGAGCAAAAACGCAAAGCAAGTAACACCACATTCGTCTGAATTGGATGGAGAAATTGTGGACCACTTTTCAAAGTAAGGCAGGCGTTGTTCCGGGAGCAAATTGAAGCCGACGACTAGACAACTGCACGCCAGCCGCACAAATGCCTTTGTCACAGCCGCACTGTCAGAAGAACCCAGAAGAATAGACAGTTCCACCCAACTAGAAGCCAACAACTCAACTTCCGTTCCAGGACGTGAAACCGAAGTGATTGCACACTGTCTGATTAGTGTGTGTGCCTCAGTCCAGTTTCCTTCTCCCAAGGCTCTAATCGAACCGATAAAGGTGATTTCACCGACCAGACGGCGTTCCATAATCCGGTTAAGACATTTCCGAACAATCGGCTCAGCATCAGTTGGACACAAACGAATTCGAGCGAGGATGAGTGCTTCCTTCACACGATCATGACTGAGAAGATAGTCAACAGCTTCGCGTGATCGACCGGCGCACACCAGTAGAGTAGCCGCGACCAGAATATCCGGATTATTCAATCCCATCTCCTTAACCTAAGTTACAAGGAAATTAGAAGTGGATCGTGAAACACAACATATACGAAGATAAACTAAGCTAGAGCAACATAATGCAACTGTTTACCTAATGATGGGGGGTTGATTAGAAAGAACCAAAAGGAGTGACAAGTGATTAGATGTGATGAATTTCAAAATTGCTCCAAAGCTGTTCCGGTGACAATGGGGTATCACTCTGAGGCATACATAAGGTGGTTGCGAAGTCAACGTTGTTCTACGCGTAAAGCTTCAAGAGGTTACAATAAGGATACCATTAGGCACAATGAAAAAACGGCTGAGGGTGAAACAGACTTCTTAGAAATCAACACTAAGCCGATTTGTTTAGTATACTCCTGTGGTTAGACGACCTCAAAATTGAAAACAGATCCACTGAGTCGGCGCACCTTGATAGTTCGTAAAATATCCAATCCACAATGGATATGACGACGTTCCAAAATTTCGAAGTGAAAACATGGCCCAGCTATTTCCACTCAAGATAAAACCCACTTTTGTGGATCCGTAGTATCTGCTCCCAGAGTTGCAGTGAGCCAAAAAATTAGAACGGGAATCGAATTCAGACGATAACAACAGTCGAACGAACTCTGTTGTTATTTTTTAATTCTAAACCAGCTCAGAGGATTCACAATAGCTGAAATACCCTTGTTGAAGTGGAACATCACCCACTCCAGTGAAAAGTGCCAATAAGAGACGGTCCGCGTCAGGCGTTTTAAAACGTTTGAGAGCCCAAATGTAGTCGCGGATTTTCGATCGTGGAAGTAACGACAGTTATTATGGTTTTTTAGCTACCGCACTAGTAAACTATCTGTACAAACACTGAACAAACGACAAAACAAAACAACTACGGGCGGTAGCATACACGACTTAAGTTAATGCGATGGATTTTGAAGAAGTGACGTGGTTCATGGGCGTAAAGCAAAGAAAAGCAAATGAAGATCCTTATCAGCTTGAACGCATAAACTTCACTCAAGCGTGACGGTCTGGTTCAGAAGAAGACAGAGGACAACACCTTCCATTAACAGCTACAGGAGTGCAGAGAGGATCATCAGGTCATTTGCGAAACTCCAGAATGTCTTTCGAGTAAGCTTAATTTTCAGACTTCAACTGCTGACGATGTAGGTATTCACGATATGATCGTTGGGCGTTCATGAACGCAATCTTCAAGATCGGCCAACACAAAACCGTGACCTTTCCTAAGCGTCTAGAAGCTCATCTCGATCCAGCTTTCCCGAACAAAACGGAGTTGTCTGTCGTCAACAGGTGTCCCCAACAGGTAACTTGGAGAATCTAATCGCGATGCTATTCCTCATCGTTTACAGTAAGACACACCACTGACACGTCATTCGCTGTACAGATCGCACAATTAGACAAGCAGTAGACTAATACCTAAAACAGGAACGGCCACATTTCCCTCGACTTCATTCAAATCTGAAACATTGAAAGTTTCGAAGAACTGATTTTCTCTGTGAATACGGCTTATGCGGGAATCACTGGCTGCCACTCACAATCAACCTTTGATAGCCTGACATGCCTAGTTTGTTCTATTTTGTCACCGGATGATAAGAAATCCAAATGCTCACATGCGTTTTTTGAACTACAGCGATGCGTTTGGATGCACTGATAAAAAGACTACTTCAAATCATCAATGAATCTGGCATTCAAGTTTCAACTTTCAGTCATTTACGAGATAACCTTACGAATCAAAACCAATTTATCCAAGTTAGTGGTCAAGACTCATCACCGCTCATCCCTGACTAAGGAGATCTACAGGATACAACTCCTTCCCAGTTTTTATTTTTACTTATTATCGCATCCACGCCAGCTGATGATCACATGCTTGCAACCGAACATGTAGACGATGTGGTGTTGGGCGGCAAGCACTTGATTCAACTGTTTTCCTCTCACTCTGCTAGAAAGTTTACCTGAACTGTCAAACAAGTGAGAGTTCAGTAGTCTGTTAGTTAGCACATCCAAATGTACTAGCGCATCGTTTTCATTTGTAAAGAGAACTTTCTAACGAAAACCTATTCCCTCATATAAATCATGAACAACTACCTTGACTTCTTCCAGTAAAGTAGCTGGTCACTTCGAATTAATGTTGTGTTCGTCAAGGCAAATAAATCAACTTTTTATGCCCAGAGCTTAAAAATTCTCTCCAGTACACATTATATCATCAGTGAATTTATCAATATGTGTGCTCCCCCCTCCCAAAATGGATGTACTGTTCACCTTAAACTACAATCAAGATATATTATATATACCACTATATTCTTAAAACATCCATCACATCGCAACGCTACTCCTTGTAAACACTTTGTTGAGTTCCTCGTTTTTCATCATTTTACAAAATATGAGAATGATGTAACAAAATTCCTATTTGATACAACCCATCTCGTTTAGTCGGATCGTTTTAAATGTGCTTCTACATTTTCAGTTAGATTTATTTATTCTCGCGCATCCAGCACTGCTCTTATTTTGTTGTTCGTTATTTCTTCAATTAACCATGAAGCTGAATCAAAACTTGTTTTTAATTGATGCCGATTGTTGTTGTTAGCCAAAATGAGGTCTACAGCGATTTCTACTGTGTGGCTCAAGCCCATTGAGTTAACTGTCCTTCGTTTGCCGAAGGATGGTGTGTATAATAAAGTTGGCTTGAGTTGGTCACAGTTTGACTAATATCCATCATAACTGATGAGTTTTGTAGGATTGGCCGCCAACCAACGTAACAGTTCCGGCTTGTCCATCATATTACGCTGTTAATCGTCTCATCTCGCCAATAAAACAGCTAAGTTAATTTGACTAGAAAACAACCAGAACTACTCACCTTTGCGTCAAGTAAATCCACACCAAACTGAAGTGCGGATACCGAAGGGGCCGTAGACAGTGACAATTGTACGGCCCATAATAACCAAAATGGCAGATGACTCTCAGAGCATAGCATGCTAGCGGCCAAAGAGGCACGACCCAACCACAATTGTACTATGCAATATGCATCCAGATGAGCCAAACCGTTTGGTCGTTGAGTTGACCGATAGGTGGCCAAGTGATGAGCAGCTTCATGGTTGAGGAACTGGACAAGAGAAGTACGCGTTGCACTATTCTCTGGAAGTAGAAATAGCAAATCGTGGTCTGGCTCTGTTAGGCAAACTTTGTTTCTGATCCAATCAAGCACTTTCAGAACTTGTACAAACCTTGATCCCAGCCTAACTGGAGGATAAAAAGACAAATCAACAGAACTATGTTCCACAGTAGTTCTGTGTAAGAAATGAGGAAATAAAGAGGGCCGCTTTCGTTTTTCGGATACTGAGGACGACTTTTTCGTAGTAGACTGTTTTAAAGGTTGGTCCGAAGATTGCATTTTCGTACTTTCCTTTACATCAACTGACTGTTTTGCATCTACTGAAGAACAACCATCAACATCAACTGATGATTCCGGTAAACTAACAGCATCCAATTTAGCCTTCATAATCGAAGAATTTTCAGCAGCCGAGAAGTCATTTTGAGGATGTTTGATCGGAGGAGGTCGGTAACGACGACAGTTTGGGGGTTCCTTATGTAATAATCTGGATGGACGCCATCCAAATAAGTGACACAGTTCACCTCCACTAAATGCTAAGTCGACTTCGTGTCGACTCCAAATACACGCAAAAAGTCGAAGACGATGAGCGCGGAAGTTTCCCAGTGAACCAGACACATCGCCTGTAACCTTCCAAACATTCGCAGTTCCATCAAACGAAGCTGACAGAAGTAAGTTAGGATCATGTGGTGACCAATCCAGACAAGTGATCCGATTACAGTGTCCTTCAAGCCGAGCCAAACAGGTAGATAGTTGTGTAAAACATGAAACATCAAAATCAGTGGCCTTCCGTAAAACATCAGACAAGTCCGCAACCGTAATGAAAGATTCATTAGAACCTATTGCAAGCCTGTAATAGAAAGGCGACCAAGCTAGACAATTGATGCCTTTGGTGTGGTTTTTGATTCGGCATATAGGATGGAGCTTAGCTACTTCAGATGAATGATTTTGTTTCACACATCCATATACGTCTACATGACCAGAACGAAATCCAACAGCTACCAGACACGTGAAGCATTCACAAATAATATCCACAGAGGTTGCGGCCTTATCCTCGGTGGATCTCGCTTTGTCCAAAAAAACGAATGACACATCACTTCTTTTATCACTTTTCCAGTCCTCTTGATCAACTCCAAATGGGATAGGGAACAATAATGTGACGTCCAGAGGTGGGCGCTGGAATCCTATGTGACAAAATATTTTACCTTTGCAAGCACTGTACACATAAAATGAAAACCTGTTTGGCGTGGAGGATTTAGACTCTGTTTCCTCTAGGATGTCCAGTGATTCCGTTGTTTCTGTCACCATTTCCTCGTTTACGGAAGCTGTGGAATCACTTCCATTCGTTATTTCCTTTCCACGCGGATCAACAAACAAGCATGGGCCCCATGAGACACGATAAACGGTGGATCCAAACACATAGGGTTGCGACTTGGATTTTTGTGTATTCTTGGACACTTTCGCAGTATCTATCAAATCCACGCATCCAGCTTCGGTACCATAGGCTAATAAACTTTCATTTCGAGGTGAAGGATGCCATGCCAATGCAGTTATATTACTTCCATTTACACCACGCGGCCAAAATGTAATAAAATTGTCCTTCGTTTTTGGTCCCGATATGTCCATCACAGGACGGTTCCGACGCCAAAGCAGAATTGCACCATCAGCAGTGCCCACTGCCAGGGGACCATGACCATGGTCAGATTGAGCAAGAGCTGAAACACCGGCAGCGATTGTAGGAATGCGATAAACGTAAGATAACTCATCATCAGTTCCCTTTCGTTGCCAAATGAGAACTTGGCGATCCTGGCCGATCGTGACAAAGAATCCAGGGGAACAGACAATCGGAGTTATAGCGAAAATGAGCATAGAGTGGGCTTGAGCGCCCAACTGGATACGAACGGGTTGCTTTTCTGAGCCTGACCATGAATATAATTCACCACGAAGACCAGAAACTATTATCTTTAAGTTAGAAGATTGTGTTTCTGAAGGAAACCAACATCCGGATATCCAAGGTAAACCGACCGAATTATCTTTAACATTGGCGGAACGCTCTTTTCCTTTGGCCACTTGTCGCGCACTACCAGGAACCTTCAAAGAAGCCGAGCACCATGAGTTGGTAACGGTCCATAACTGTGAAAGAAGCAATAAAAAGTTGAAAATTGCAGAACTAAAAACAAGATACATGTGGGAGGAACGATCTTCGCATACTTCAATAAAACAGACTGAAATATCGTTAGATCAAGCACAATATAGTACAATACAATTTACTGGTAAGATCTGCAGCCCGTAGCAAAAAAACATCCACAGGTTATGAGACTCATAGGTACAGTATATATGTACCTGAATGCAGATGTTTATATTTAAACTTAACACACGAAGATCATAGATAGTGGCAAAAGTGTCAAGATACGAGAAGGAGAGAGTAGCCTAAGATGAAGAGAAAATGTGAAGGAACAAACGAGAAAAAACTACAACAATACGCGCAGAGACTCACAACATGAGCGCCACTGACTTCCACTCTTCGTCATATCCGACAGTGTCCACAAGCAAAGATGTTCATTTTCTTTCGGATCCCAGCCAAGCCGGCAGCATCTTATTAAATCAAGCTTCAATATGAGTGCCTTTATACTCCGAACCCAAGTCATGCGTTAATCACCAAACTGCCGCTTCCAGCCTAACTCACTAGTGATGAACAAAGCAGCGTGTGGCAGGCGGTGGGCTGGCATTTGTGAAATATGGTCCACTCAACGAAGCTTGTGAGAAGAGATCAGTATGCTCGAGGGTCGACAGAGTCCATCCGTCTCGATGACACGTCGATGAACTTCGTCCCTGCTGACACGACGTTTCCACCACACGCCACTAACGCTTCGAAGACAGTGATGATCGAAAGCAAATAGTCTATGAACATCATCCGCGTGAATGGACTAAGTTTCACAGCCGTACAATAGGACTGTCCTTACAGTGGCATTGTACACTCGGCCTTTCACAGAAGGACTGAGATCATGCCGACGCCAGTTAACAAACGCCATCCGAACCTTTGCTATGCGATCTGTGTGACTTGAGGTTAGAACGGATCAAGTTATTATGGACAGTAACGCAAACGAACAGAATGGCAAAGTAGACGAGAAGGGATGCAGGCGAGTCCTGAGGAATGAATTATTACCACCAACAGGCAACATTAGGGTACATTGAATGCCAAAACAAGACCGGAAAACAAGCACAATGTACAAAAAGAATAACTGGACTAAAACACAGGGAAAGAAACAGAAAAATGGGCAGCGGTAAGAAAAGAAAGTAAATTTTTGACGGTTTTTCATTGTGTGCAATTTCTTCAATTTCTTCGTTGCTCTAATTAGAAGGGAATCACAATAACAACAGTTGGAGATGACCAACACAACAAACATACCAACACTCCTGAACAGGATATGTGACCATATATTTCAGCGTCTGTGGTCAACAACATCCAGCAACGTTGGGACTTCAGTCGGTGAGTCGAGTAGAATAGACAGAGAGCAAACTTGGTGCTGATCTCTTCAAAACACAACGCCAAATGACGTGCTGCCTACCGCATTGTTCATCCAACAACGAGCCAGTATATGGTGATACAGTAGCCGTTCAGAAGGCATGTGCAAGACATGCTCAAAACACCTTAACCATTGGGGTGAAACTTCATGCAACAAGAGAGTTTTTCGTCCACCCGTACACGTCGCTGTTTTTTCACTGCTCAAGTGGTTCTGTCACCAGACACGATCAATACTGCGCAAACAACGATTATTAGAACCCGATAGCCTACATACATTACCGACACGGAGCAACATATAGTACCGCACGCACGGTCGAGTTGTACACCTCGCCGTTTACCGAGAGACAGAAACCACGCCAGCAAAGAAGTGTCCCGAGCTAGCAGAAATCAACCGGGTTTAACAATATACAGGCTCCCTTCTCCGACACCACCGCCAGCAGTGATAAAACCCTCACGATAAACAAACTGTGACACACTGTCGACTGACGTACTGCCACTGAAAATGAAGATTTCAGAGCGACACAAGGCTACGTTTACAGGCACTTCCATACAGCCAATTAAGCGGTCTCGCATATACCAACCGGAACAACGACACCCTTTAAACTTATTAAATTAAAAATGGATATAAGTCCAGATCATGAGACGTTTGTAGCAAGGCAACAGGTTAACTTGGGTGTAAACCGCACGCTGTAGAGATATTCAATATCAAATTATGGTTTTCATTATCCACGGTCAGCGGGGAAGTTCATTCACTCTACAGAAGTCTCCGCAAAAATGAAGCGAGGCATCATGTGCTCCATTTGCATGCGCAGCACACAGCTTACAACAGTGATCTCTTCGATATAGTCCCCTTGAACAAATGGTGTCCTTATGAAGATCACTTATTTCACTCTCCAAAACGTTTACTGCTGAAGCAGACAGGGCTATATCTATGGAGGCCAACTCGAAGCCTCATGAGAAGCGTGGCCGGAGTTCTAGTCCCGGTTGTGGCAGGGATATGCACTACTGACGAGCTCAAATGAGAGAGGAACTCGAGTCTAGTGCTTCTTTTCGAAAGGGGACGACTGGAAATTCTATGGGAATGCGACAGCTGCGATCAATTGTGGGTGATGTTCAATCTACATGAAAACTTTAGATAAGTCGGATTTCTTCCAGAATAACACACAGCTGAAGAAAAGAAATAGGGTAGACACCGTTATCAAACACCACTTGGAAAGGACAACGTCAAGGATAGCTGTTCACAAATGTACACTTTGAAATCAGAGCACGCACACAACGATGTCGATAAATTGACATAATTCACTGGGATTACTCTGCGACAAAGACAGCCCCATAGAACATGTCAGACAACCGAGTCGAAATCAGCATTTAAGTCCAAAAATACCATAACCGTTGGCTGAAAAACATAGTGTCGATAGGCAAGCAGCCATATCGGAACCTTGTGTTTCCTCTTCTTCCCTGATCCTTTATGTGGATAAGGAGACTGCATAACGGGACCTATGAGAAACTAGAGTTCGATAGAGACAAGGCTAATACCTCTGTGACTGTCGCATGACATTCTTTTAAATGTGAGAATGACAAACGATAAACCTCAACCTCGAAATATCTCAGTCTCCTATGCGTGGGAAACGAGTGTGGCCAATTCAAACAGTAGTTTATCACTATCATGTTTGAAAAGGTCAGGAGGAAATGAGTTCAGGAATGGAGGCATATCACTTGTGCTAGTGAGCTCCGAAACAATCCTGGTTTTCAACCAAGAATCGTCAGGGATGTCACAAGCAAATATACAATCTCCATCGTCCACAGCTAGATAAGCTCGCCCAGGTCAGCCGAACTGATCCTCAAAATGCTCAGCGAAGCATTCCTAACTCGTCCAAAATAAAACGGAAAGAGCAAGAACCGCCTGATCTTCAGATCAGTGTATGCCCGAATGCCAACATCGCGTGCATCATGTACCCGATCACGTCAAGCCAGAGCGAGGACAGCGTACAACGCCCTAAGCCAATCACAATCAAGGTCCACGCATGATCAATCGATGAGGCTGTCTGCCCATAAGATGACCATTATGGCCTCCAACGTATTCCCCCCTAATATCGTGAGCATCATAGAATTTTTTCGAGGATCTATTTGAAGTGGTCGTGTGAAGCGTCAGCTTGTACAGGGCTATCTCACTGCAAGTAAATGACTGCAGCTTGGGACATCAGTGTCCAGTATACATGGCTGTACGGGTTGATCTGTGCTGCATTTTCTGGAACATCGTCTAACAACCAGTAAAAGGGATCACTTGGAATTACTTCTTCACGTTCAGGTTGTTGATATCTTCTGCGAAGCTGGTTGGTATGTCTGATCAACTGCTCACTTCCGAGTCATTAATCTCTTCGGCTCGCTTGAACAAGTAAGCTTCAGCATCATCATAACAGCCATGAGCCTGACCAAAAGGTACTGTGGCTCGGGCCGCCGCTCACCTCAATAGTGACGTGGAATATCCCAGAAGAAAACGTTACTAAGAAGGTTGAGAATTAGCAAATGAAGGTTAAACGGAAGAAGCGGAAATGGTATGGATACAGGTACGCCATTTATTGCGACACATCGCCATCTCGGACAGCGTCTCTAACCAGCGGTTTAAGTGATCACGATGACCCCATCCAGGCAGGCGACACATACCCACTTTGCTCAATGGAGCAGTCAAGGTCTTCATATTTCGTGATCACCTTGTTGCTTGACTACCATATGGTTTCACTCAACTGTCGGTGGTTTCAGTATATAATGCCCTGTGCGATAAACCACTAGATGACATACGAAGTACGTGACCTAACCATCGCAAGCTATGCACCGTGAGTAGTTGACCAATTGATCGTGCATCCCGAGCGTTCCGGAATACGCGCCGGCGAACGGCCACATTGCTCACGCAATCA
>LUCH01004323.1:0-16714 GCA_013368495.1 Paragonimus heterotremus | reverse complement strand
GCGCAGTGAATAAGACATTGATGTCTCATTCTGAGCGCTGCTGCGCGGAGGCTTTTGGGAGATACCGGATGTTTTTCGACCGTATTGGATAATAAGCCGGCGGTCACAGTCGACTTTTGGGCGATCGGAGTGCTCTTTGTTTGAGAGTACCTTTTCTAACCCCCTTCTTCCTGATACGGAAGACAGCAGTGCCGCAACTATGAAAACAGTTCTGCTGTATGTCCATAGGATCGTGCCTCACTACCTAAGCACTCCTATGTGGTCAGCAGTGCGACATACAGTCTTATGAGTGTAACTGCTTTTCGTCTGACTGCTCCCCTTTGGCCTGTCTGGCAAGGTTGTAGCTGGAAGGACCGGAGTCCTAGTCAGCATAGCCCGCCGGATCAAAACAGTACACAAGCCCGACCACCTCGGCAAGGTAGCAGTACAGGTCGTAATCACTTTTCGTAAGTTCGCGTTTTAGTTCACAGTGGCCATGTCGTAGTCGAAGACAGGCGAATCAGCAGACAATTGTTTGTAAGTTCCATTGAACCGACGGGGGCGTATCACAAGTGTTTCCCTGAAATAGGTCTCTTTGCAAGACGTTTGAAAAGCTGTTGAGATTTCTGCCTGATATTCATTTAAATTATCCCACTGTTGTGATGTGGGCAGTTAAGCCGTTATTATTGATTGGTAGGAGCTTCCTATGCCCTCGCCCTTCAATTCCCAGCTGAACACTGCCCGTGCTGACGATCTCTGGGCACGACAAACAGTATGGTCTGAATCAGGAGGGCTAATCCAAAGTGAAAAACAATCTTTAGTAGAGTAGCCCCACCGATAGCCCCGACCCAACAGCTTGACTAGCGAACCAACAAAAGATAAGGTTTACTTGAGTAACTTTACCCAAAGCAAGTGACTGGAGCCCGACTCATTAGACAGCGAGAGGCTCGCTTATACCGGGAGCACAGTGAACAGGACAGTGAGGTCTGATTCTGACCACTACTGCGCACAGTGGGTGCATTTGAAGCCCTACTATGACACCCGGAGTTTCCTATCACGTTGGATAAGAGGCTGGCGGTCACGATCAGCAGTTGGGTAAGCGGAGTACTGTTTTGTCTGGGGATATCCTTTCTAATCCCTTCCTCTTATAATTGGAAGACATCCGTGTTGTAACTGCAGAAATAGCATTGTTGCATATTCACAAGGTCGTGCCTCACTATGCAGTCGGCAGTACGACGTATAACCCTAACAAAGTAACTACTTTTCGTTCGAATACTCCACTCTAGCCTGTCTAGCATAGTTGTCCGTGACAGGATCGAAGTTCGAGTCAGCATAAACCCCCGGATTGATGCAGTGCACAAGCAATCGGGCTGACCGTCGTTATGAATGAATACATGTACCCATTCCCATTAATGTTCGGAAAACAGAAGCGGTACAACAATGAAACAAGTTCTGCCGTGTATTCATACGGTCACATCTTACTATCTAATCACACCTATGCAGGCGACACTACATACAATCATATGAGTGTAGTTACTTGAGGCAAGCAACTTTCTTTTGGCCTGCTTGATATGGTTAGGACTGACAGCATTGAAACCCAAAGCAGTCTGACTTACTCGGTCAGTGTAGTGCAAACGTCTTACCACCACGTCCAGACAGAAATGAACTATCTGGCGTTGAACATTTAAAGCAAAACAATTAAACTCTATAAGTAAAGACTATTAAATAAACTCACTTTGCGATTGCATCGATTAACTTGTCTATAAGCTGCAATATATGAATCAGTAAGAAGCGGTAACGTCCACTTGGTAAGGGGTAAGGTAGGTTCAGTGGACAATATCTTCCTGTCACAGTACTTTGCAAAAAGGGATACGCTGAGGAGACGCCAAGGTATTTCTTTCTGAGAGGGAGGGAGTATTCCATCCCATGAAATCTTATCGATGTGAATGTTATACGGTGCAAAACATTGTTACTCTCAAGACTGTCAAAATAGTTGCACTCATTACTAACATTGTGTTTCATTACCACTGCCAATTTGATGGTGCGCCGGACTACTCAGCAGGAAGAACACTACCGACTGGCCTTGGCTCGCAGCATATGACGAATAAGCAGTCAGCAATCAATGATGAAATACCGCAAGTTGAAGAGAGTAATAATATTCGCGTATCGTCCGGACCAGAAGGTACAAAAATGGCCGATAGGCGTTGCGTTTATTCTGATGTAGAAGCCAGGATACCGTCAAAATGCACGGAAGTTAACTGATCAACAGTAAAATCCAGCTCTCAAAAGGCAGTGTAATATTATAACCCCTGACACACCTGTGCACAAAATAAATTAAAAAGAGCAACACAAGGAAGACTGCATCTAAGGAAATGTCGTTCAGGTCGTGATTGTTTCAAAAATTGGCCAGAAATGGGTTAATTGTCTTATCCTTATCATCACGAAGACTGTAGGACATTTTTGGAGTTCAGAATCCCCCTCGATTGACCCTGCCGCACTCTACCCCGTGAACCCATCTAATTATACGCCAGTTATTGTTATCATCACAACCGGCGTCTAAAAGTACTAATTTCTCCACCCAGCCTCCCTCAGTCATTGAACCTCACTCACCTGCCCACACAACCATTGTTGTCTGTCAGTCTCACCGTCCCCATCCCTGTGAATGCGGCCTTCTTATGGGCCGCCGTGAAACTGCCGCCGACTAATCGGTCTGTCCGAAGGCAGGCTATTTAGACACATATTAGACCGATCCGATAGCATTTCGCCGGTTCGTCATTGCCTATCGGTCGCCTGTGTTTGTACTTGTCGTGCCCTTTGGACCTTCGACGGCCCATTGCGGCCACGAACGAAAACGAACTGAGGTTTGTTTCCTGTAATTGGTTGTATTGTTTATGTTAATAGTACCACAGTTTCCAGCGACTTGATTTGATCCTGATATATGGCGTCGTTGGTTATACGTGCGTCACTCAACGTTCGTCGGAAGAACGTACAAAGACCTTAAACCTGACCACAAGGTACCGTGGCTCGATCAGCCGCTCACACAACAATGACTCGGAATCTCTCGGAAGAGAGAAACGTTAGAAACAGGGACTAAATATAACAGAATACTAAGCGGAAGGACTGGAAATGATATGAATACAAGTACGCCCTTGACTGCGGCATACTGACAACTTGCATAGTGTTTATAGCCAGCGAACTGAGTGGTGTGAGGACCCCAGTCAGGCGGGCGACACCTGCTCACTTTACTAAACCCAGCAGTTGGAACCTTCGTACTTGGTAATTACGTTGTTGTTTGAACACCATATGATTTAATCCAGCTGTCGATAATCTCAGAATATGATGCCCGGCACAATAGACGCGTGATTAGTTAATTAATTGATCACGCATCCCGAGCGCTCCGGAATACGTGCCGGCAAACGGCTGTGTAGCCGGCGCGATCAGACCACTTGACGTGGGATAATTGGTGGAGACAACGATGGTCAAACACCGAATCTGCTTACATCTTCGTCGGGAACAGACCATGTTTATTAGCCATAGGGTGAAATAGATCGCTCACAAGCATTATATACCCTTCTGTTAAACGAAAACCGGACGTCTTTTCGATGACAGAGATGACACAGGTGTACAAAGGCGGCTCATGTCCTTGCTATCCTCGGTGACATCTCACCAACAGTAGTACGAGCTGGTGAGATAATGCCATCCAAGTGTGTGGAGGCGCCAACCATCCCCAGCGGATTGTTTGCAATAAAGAAGGTAGATGTGGGAATGCACTTCGAGGGTGTGAGGAGCATTCTACACAAAGTAGTCGGTCATTCGCCTTGTTCAACATGGTCTGCATGTCTTTGATAGTGGGTTTAAGCAATGCAAAGTTATCTTCATAATACAACTCAGACAACCCAGTGTCAGGAAGGTCAACACCAAGGTCACTGGATTACTAAAATGCACCTTCCAGAATTTTGTCCACGACAAAAGTGAACAGGAAATAAACTAACTTTTTCACATACGGTCTCACTTACACAGACTCGACGGCCAGTACAACCATGGATCAGGGAAGAAAGCTTTCCGTTATTCTCAGACAAAAAGGTTTGTTTCATCTCTTTCGACAGCTTCTCTGGAACATAACTTTTAACAGCGAGCCTTCGTAGTTGCTGATATTTTTTCCCCAGTGTTTGCTACGCTCTCGCAAATGAGTCGAACCGGATACTTTGTTCACCAATGCTTCCTGGCGAACGTTCTTTAGATTCCCTTTGCTCGAACGCCAGTTGCTTATCTTGCATTTGAAAGTGGACGACCTACAGGTAAATCAGAAAATAAAACGGTTAGCCACAGCACGACGATCCGAGCCATGTGGTTGCCCCAAAATGCAGGACAGTCTTTAAAGGAATGGCACCACCTGTAACTAACCGCTATATGATCGAGTTGTGCCCATACCTGACAGGAACATGGCGGTCTCCATGTAATTGACTTTTTCCATGTTTGAATGCGGTCCTCGAAGTACAGAGACCGAGTGAAGCGCAAAGTGCAGCAGTCTTTCTCCACTGTCAGTGCACTGTGCCTATATGCCGAACACACACCTCTGCAGCTTCCACACTGGAGAAAGACCAGAGATTTCAAAAAATGGCTTCTATTCTTACTACAAATTCAAAGGTTGAATCAACAATTCTAGATGCTCGGATTCAAAAACGGAGTGCCACACTTATATTTGCAATGAATCATACCTATGGGCATCGCTCATCTGTCCAAGCTATCATACAATAAGCGTTAGCTTGGTGAGATCGAAGGAACAAAGAGGCTGTTGAGCAAGTCTTTGGCTAGATTAACTGGTCGATTGGGATCTGATTTTTGATTGCCAGAGCGACGTATAAAGATTTCGCATAAGCAGTTTTATGCACTTTAATGGTTTGCCCTGAAGTCGATGCGTAATCAAATCGGGATTTGAAAAATATGACTACAACAGTGTTTTCTCCTAACGAAGGTTGGACAAATTTTACGCTCCCAAAAGTGTCCTCTTTATGGTGCTGAAAGACTCGTTACCTCGAAGGAATTACCTGGTGCAAAAATGCAACGGCCCGTAGGGGAAGCATTTAGACAGCAGTGTTTCTTCCAGAGTAGCAATGTAGCTTGAACAACGCTATGGACTGGAATCCTATCCAGCTTCAACATGTTCGGTTACAATAGCACCTTGGTTTCCGATGGAGGGTTGTAAAGAATGTCAACGGTGAACATGCTTTGTATCTTTCAAAACTGAATAGGTCGGAACAGGTCAGGATAGCTGCCCTGGCAGGTCATCCCTAAAGATTCTTGAGTTGCTTACGTAACATGGCTTCACGAATGCCTTGCCAACGATCAGTGTAAATATAAGTCAGGAAAAACAGCGCTCGCCCGATTCTTGATAAACAAGTTCATTCAATCCGAGAGTTGTTTCAACTGCGATGGAATGTCTGATAAGGTTATAAATCGGAGAGATGAGGCTGAAGCGACGTTCGTCAACGTACGTCATTTTTGGTGCCGGCATAAGCAATTGTTCTCGGCACCACCGAGTGTACGATGCAGCCATACAAGCAGTTACCTACGCAGCTGCGAGACCTAGTCGATCTGCGAGCAGGATATTCACTGAGCATCTACATTTAACCATCGGTACCACCGTGGAATTAGCCGAACGGAATGGAATCAGCCCGTCAGTGGCGAGGTCAGCCGACGTATTTCCCAGATGGACAGACTCTGGAAACTACCGGGTGTAACAAATTTGTTTCAAAAGCTTCGCCTTTTACGAAAGTCAACCCATTATAACTTCATGTCTTGCTCTGATTGCGTACGTCAGGTTAAGCCCAGTGTGGTGGCCAGTGTATGATCTGCACGTGAATACCTTGGCCTCAAATTTTATGACCACAGCCCCTTCGCCCAGAGTTCAAAAGACAAACAGCACCTTCGGCTGGCACTGCTGTCGGAGACGGCGATCAATTTTAGTAAGCGGCTCTCGTGTTATACGGAAATGTATCCCCTGAATTATCACCTACTCTTCATTCATTCAACAGTTGCTTCCCAGTCAGGGATTATCTTTTTTTCTCACTTCCCGCTGTATGTGTGACTGCACGTGATTGCTTGATGCGATTAGTGGACATGGCAGAAAATTCTTCTACACGTACAGCTCGCCCAAACAAGCAAACCGACAGCCCTCAAATCCTTCAGTTCATGATCCTTACTATCGTGTTCGGTGTCAAGGGATTGGTTAATGCTTGCTTACAAGCTTTGTCAAATCGCCGAAGTGCAATTCTGACACACTTCGAATGCTCCGTCAACACGGATATTTTCGCAACAAACTCGCAGAACCGTTGTGAATTCATGCAGGTAGTCGATGTCGGCCAAAGGTATAAAACCTAACTCATCTCCGAGAGAATCAATAAGGAATATCATAACGACGGTGGTTTACTACAACGGATTAAATGTCTCAGCTCACTTTCAACTTCTCTTGACTGTGCTGACAAGACAGTTAGTGATAGGAAACAATTGCTATTTTTATCTCCTTCAACTAGATAGAGTTTTAAGAAGAGGAAGGGTAGCAAACATGACTTTTAGGTTAGTTTGGAGGTACACTTGGATTTGCAACAAGTATGTTGATTACAAAAGTACGCGTTACAGCTACAAATGTACCATTGAATGGAACGGTTACCTATGCGATTTAACAAAAAAACGCTTCGATCGGTTTGCCGAAGTCCAACGAGAATGAAATGTTTTAGGTTGTACCCTGAGTATATTCATTTCTGACGGTAGTTTCTATGGTCAGACTGACGTAATGGCATTGGTATAGTTGGCGGCGAATATTTACAAGACCAAATAAGACGCGCGGCACTCAGCACTGCCACAGATCAAACGTTTCTCCATCGATGCTATGCTGCCGATATACTCGCCATCACGAATTCGGCTGTCAGTATGAACTCCAGCAGATACATCTGTTAAATCACTTCACTTTAGCTCTGGAGTCAGATGGCGTTTTCACTTCCCAGATGTTCCTCCGAGTGGAAGGGTCGATAAAAGTTTACAACCATCCGTTTGTCGCAAGGGCCAGGCAAAACAATTTTTGCAGTCTTAAAAACGTAAAATAAAAACGAAACCTAGTCAAATGTTTAGTACACAGAGCTGGAAAATCTACTCGGTTGATGTTTTTGAGCGAGTTAGAGTTCGTAGACTGTAGTTCAGGGGGGAAATGGAAATTGTCCAAATGCCACAAAAAATTCCAATGGTTAAAAAAGAGCCTGTTGGTTTGATTATCGATCAGAAGAGACGCACCGACTGAATCAATACGTCATCCGTCAATTTCTCTCAAAGGAATATTCAATGCAGCCAGACCAAGCATTCCACTCGCCGATTAGGCGTCGATCGCTCTATATTTGAAGAATAAATTGCCAGTCCAGAACTCACCAACGGTGACCAATCCATGCGCTTGCGAGTGATCAGAAAGCTGCGTAGAGTGTAAGACTCGTTGGTTGTCCAGAAGAAACTGAGAGTATCAGCCAAAATGGATCGAGACATGTGATAAAAAACAAATAACGGGCACAGTTTTAGGTCATTCGGCTGATAGCGATCCCCAGGTTACCATAAACTGATCGTTCACCGTCCCCATAGAGTCCCATCAGATCTACCAAAATATGCTACTGTATGGTCATCACTATCGGATAACGCAATACAACGTTGTGGGGACGGGATTTCCTTTGATCACTTCGACTGCCTCGAACAATAAATAGCTCACATGTTTGATACGTAAGAAGCGAATGCCTCATTGGCTTTCAAACAAATAGAATGAGAAGATAGTGTGAAGTCTGACAAATGTCAAACTGCGGATGTGACCGACTACATTCTGAAAGTGTATATACGCAACAGCCTGTGATTTTATCAATGAAATGTTTGGTACGCTTCGTGTTTCGTGAATCACTGAGAACTTCTGAGACAATTCCACAGACATACAAGTGCCCTAGTATGTATGTCAGGCAGCAAACTGGCTGTGGATATGTCGGTCGAATAGCACGCAACAATGTGTCCAGAGCTAGGTGAGAGTCAACAATGAAACCTGTATAACGATATTAGCCAGATAAAACAAAAACTGAAAAGAGACAAAATATCAAAACTTGAATATTTGAAAGCAAGTGAAAATACGAATCCCCACCAAGTTCAGTTTCACTCCAATATCACTGATCATCACAACAAAATTCACAGTATTTTGCGTAGCACCACGACAGCAGGGCAAATCCAACCACTACAAATACATCGACGGATGCCTCCACTGATTCAGATTATAATTAATTGCAAAGAATTTAAAGTATACCTGTGAGAAAGATACGTACAACGCACAAGCAACAAGCAGTGTATCACTAAATTAATACTAACTAACGACACCACGGGTTAAAAAAATGTTTTTACAAGCAATGTGGTCGTGTGCCCCCCATATTATAACATCGTAACACGTCTATCAACAGTATACGTAAGGCTCATCAGAAGGAAACAGGTAATTCAAGTGGAACCTGCAACCGTGCATTCGACAAGAGGCGTCAATTCCACAGGTGGTCGCACGATCTGGTTCTATCACAAGACCATGCGCACCAAAATACAGCGAAGTAAAAATATTATAGCACCTGCATCACAGTAAGCAAGGAGGTAATGCAGAAAACGTTAACAGTTGACAGAATTAAGGAGTGAGACAGTAACATACCTTCACAAACTGATCTCGTCCCGTGGTTAATAGTTCAGCCGAATTATCAGGGACACCTTCGTTTCGAAAATTGTACGGGCGCCAAACAATATGGCAGATATCCTTTTCATGAGCATAAAATCGTGACAGTTGGGTTAGAGAAGAACCGGAGGTAACGCATGATGCGTTGTACATATAGATGCCCACAATACCCTTTTTGTATCCAACGGCAGCCCTAATTGAACCGGCAGCCCCAGAATAGGCTTCCCAAGAACATGTGATTACTGCCTCACTTTCAAATTTTTTGGACAGGCAGACTGGTTCGCGTGACTGTCCAGAAGTGATCCACACGATTAGAGTTCCTTTGTTCGTACCAATTAAGGTAACAGTAAGGTGCTGATGGTATATACAATGCAGACTGGTAGGTAATAGGGAGTCGTTCAATTCACGGATATTCAGCTCTCTGTCAAGTATCCAATCCTGGTCTACATAAGTCCACTGACGAACCAAGCCATCGAACCCACATGAGAAGAGAGAAGTGATTTGAGTAGGGGAACTCACGGAAAAATCACAGAAAGAAATGCACGAAATACGATCATGGTGACCTTGTAACTGACCTACATACGACAGTGTGTGTTCGACGTTATCCAACCCATGCTGTGCGCCGAAACGGAAAATATGGATGTAGGGTTTCGAAGAAAACGCAATGAGTGCAAAGCCACCGGCGGCTGTTTCCCTCCACACCGTAGTCGCAGCAGCACTTGACAAGAACCAATCTGGTCCACCTACAACAGCATCTTCAGCTATCGGAGAAAAATCCTAAAATACATTAGAAAAGCAAACGAAAAACCCACCATCAACAAAATTAAGATGACCGCGCTGACCTACAATCAAGGTCATTTTCAGCGATTTTCAGCGATTTCAGCGATTGATAAACGGGTTCGAGGCAGAGGCCCAAGGGTCCCGGATCCAGTCGGTTTTTCTTGTTCAATTTCAAGCGGGCGTCGGTTGATCTGTAAGGCATTCATGGAAAACAGGGTGTAGCACCGCTCTTGGGAATTACAGTAAATATCACAAAACAAGCTAAGATTACTCGTATAAAATGTTTTTTAGAAGATGCGAGTCAAGTAGTGATTTGAAGCTGTCGCTAGATGCGCTACTGACGACCTCAGCAGGAAGGCTGTTCCAGAAGTTAACAACCCTATAGGAAAAGAACCGCTGTCTGAGAAAGGTCCTAGGACGAAGCTTGAACGGCTTCCTGTTATGTCCTCGCCGTCCGTCATCATTCGATACAGTGAAGAACTGATCAACGAGGCCTACTCTAAAGAGGAAGTGTGTGAAAATTAGATCACCGCGGAGCCGTCGAAATTCAAGTGGGTATAGGTCAAGAATTTCAAGTCGAGACTCATACGCGACGTTTTTCAGGCCTGTGACTAGTTTGGTAGCCACGCGCTGGACACGCTCAACAGCTAGTATGTCTTTCTTCAGGTATACACGACCTGATTAGCATACTCCAGGAGCGGTCTTATATAAACCCCGTACAATGTTTGGAACGCTTTTTTGTCTATACGGGGGAAAGTGCGCTTAATCATCCTAAGAGAGGCAAACCCTTTTTTGGCCGCCATCTCGTGGTGATGCGCAAAAGAAAGGTTAGACGATAACCAGATGCCTAGATCTTTCTTCAGATCGATTTTCGTAATATCTACTGTGCTCAATGCACTGTGAATCACAAAGGCATTGCCGGAGTCTCCACCGAGTGACATATGAGCGCACTTATTGTCATTTAGTGGGAGACTCCAATCGTCCGACCAACGCTTAATCGCGTCAAGATCAATCTGTAGTGCACTGGGATCAGTGGCATTCCAGATTTTTAGGTCATCGGCGTACAGGAGGGCGTTGCTGGAAATATTATCCGGAAGGTCATTGATGTAGATCAGAAACAACAGAGGACCTAACACTGACCCTTGAGGAACTCCCGCAGAAATGAGAGAAGGAGATGAAAGTTCTGTTCCGGTTTTAACTCTGAACGTCCTATTATCGAGGAAAGAGACAATCCAACGAAGAACCTCTCCTTGAATACCATAGGCTTCCAGTTTATGTTTCAAGGGGCCGTGTGGGACACGGTCGAAAGCCTTGGCAAAGTCGAAGAAGATGGCATCTGAGATGAGGCCATTGTCTCTGGCCTCCGTCAGACTGTCCATGAAAACAGGCATATTAGTTACGCATGACCGGTTAGGAAAGAAGCCATGCTGGGTAGAGGAAAAAAGCTGGTTTGATAAGAAGTGGCTAATGATGGCACGCTTTAATAAGCGTTCCATTATCTTGCACGGAATACTAGTGAGGCTTATTGGCCGATAGCTAGCCGGAGAGTGCCGGTCACCCGCTTTAAATATGGGCGTGACCGTTGCCTCTTTCCATGCGTTAGGGAGAATGCCAGTCTGCAGTGTCTGTTTGAACAGCTTATAAAAAGGTTCTGCCAGACTGGCGGGTCGACGATTCCAGCGATTCCAGCAATTTATTCACGGGTTCGAGGTTAGAGGCCCAAGTCACCCGCATCCAGTCAGTTAGCCCGTTTCGATGTCACCGGTTCTCTGTCGACCTAAAAGACAGTCACTGAAAATAGGGTGTTACGCGGGTAACTCGAAATTTGATTCGAATTTTCTCGCTGGTGTTGCCTACGCTTTTCTTGCTCTATTGGTGCCGTCTGCATCAAAAACAGTATTCAACCACTTTTATTCGTTTCCGAATAACATACCGAATCACTGCGTGATGAAACTTTTGATTTGCGTTGTGTCCGTTTCTGTATCTGTTTTATATTGTGTATTGCTCGTTTCTATTGAAAGTGGCACGAGTCACATCTAACAGTACTGAGGCTCAAGTGACTGGAGGAGCGAGTATTTGCGGTCGTTATGGATGCAAAGTGTACGTGCGAAACGGTATGGAATGCCATCAGTGCCAGAAGTGCTGTCACTTGAACTATGATCTCATCTCTTACTGGTTACAACAACAACCAATGGAGTTCATTGTTCGAAACTTTAATCAGGCTGATTCTAACAGCTTGAGAAGTCACTTAGGTTCACTGCTTTTTGATTATAGCTCCTTGGACCAGAATTACCGTGCACTTTAAAGCGTAATTGTGAATGTGGACGATCTATATGTGCCGCTCAGAATATGTCGTCTTCTTGATGACCGATCCTACTTATTCGCGAAGTATAAGCTCACGGAAACATCAGAGGACCTAAGCGCGTTGCACGCTGTTCGAACCAGATGTGGACGGGAAATCCGTGAGAACACCAAACGCGTACAAGAAAAGGTCCTCATCAAAGCTCGCGGGAACAAAATCTTACTTAAGCACATGCGACAACTAACTAAGAATAAATTCTCGGCTCTCTCCGCGACCGCCTGATGGGAAAACTTCATCTGACTCTTTAGTTGTGGCCTAGTTATTCAGGGAGTAGTATCCATCAGTCTACAACGTCGCACAGCCGGTTTGGCACTTTAAACTTCCGCTGCAGAATTTCCCACAACCACCAGTTACTGCTGAGTTTTCTGTACCAGAAGTTGTAGGCCTCTTATCCAAGGTCAATTCTTACAGTGAAATGGGTCCCCACAAAACTCATTCCAGAGTTCTCAAAGAAGCAGCTGCTAGTCTGGCAGAACCCTTTTATAAGCTGTTTATACAGACACTCCAGACCGCCATTCTCCCTAGTGTATGGAATGAGGCGACGGTCACGCCCATATTCAAAGCGGGTGGCCGGCACTCTCCCGCTAGCTATCGGCCAATCAGCCTCACTAGTATTCTGTGTAAGATAATGGAGCGCTTATTAAAGCGTGCCATCCTCAACCACTTTAATCGAACCACCTTTTTTCCTCTACCCAACATGACTCCCTTCCTAATCGGTCATGCACAACTAATATGCTTGTTTCTATGGATAGTCTCAGGTGTCATCTTCTTCGACTCTGCCAGGCTGTTTGACGGTGTACCACACGGACCCCTGAAACACAAAAAGGTAGCCTATAGCATTCAAGGAAAGGTTCTTCGCTGGATTGTTTCCTTCTTTGATAACAGAACGTTCAAAGATAAAACCGGATCAGACCTCTAATTTTCCTCACCCATTTCTGCGGGAGTTCCTCAAGGGTCAGTGATAGGTCCTCCGTTGTTCCTGATCTACATCAATGACCTCTCGGGAAATTTTTCCAGCATCGTCTTGCTATATGCCGATGACCTGAAAATCCGAGAATCCACTGATCCCAGTGCACTGCAGATTGATCTTTACGCGATCAAATGTTGGTCGGACGACTAGAGTCTTCCACTAAATGACAATAAGTGCGCACATATGTCGCTCGGTGGAAACTGTGGCAATGCCTTCGTGATTCATAGTGCATTCGGCACAGTAGATGTCACGAAAATCGATCTGAAGAAATATCTGTGCATCTGATTGACGTCTAATTTATCTTTTGCTCATCACCACGAGATGGCCGCGAAAAAAGGATGTGCCGCCATTAGGATGATTAGGCAAACTTCCCTCCGCGTAGACAAGAAAACGTTCCAGGCGCTTTACGGAGTTTATATAAGACCCAAGCAGACTCTGGGTTCTAAAGTTAAGAAATGAAGTACGTTTGGATAGAACTTTTTGGAGGTCTCATGGATGGGGGTCTAGTGCAAGACTGCTGCTCTTTGGCCTCTTTGAGAGCTATTGTTTCCGACCCGTGCAGCCCCAGTGATGATTGGTCATCCAAGAGGATAGAGTCAGTCGTCTTTGGTGTGGGTGTGATCATGTGGTTGGATTCATTCAGGGGCGCTGGTCCCTTCGTAAGACTGGGAATAGGGACCCTCACGTTGGCTTGAAGTTTGGGGTCAGTGTTAAGGCGTGACAGCGTTTCTGCCGCTCCTGCAGTGAGCGATTCAGTAAGGCACCTTTTAAACTCGTGTGACTTTTCTTCAACCGAACAGCCTTGTCCAGTACTTCCTCTGTGCTGATCTTCGCGGGTAACGTCACAAAAGGTCCAAGTGACTTCCTGGTTGCTTTGAAGCGAAGTCTGCTGGCAGAAACTGAGCTTATCAATTCTGGAGAGAATGCGGTGTTTAACACCATCCTTGCTTGTTCACCTGGAGAGGATGTGGTAAGATCTCGTCCCCCAAAAACCAGCCTCCTCTCCCAGAGTGCCTTGTCTCTCAAGTTTGTCGGTCAGTTACAATTTTCCATCGATTCTGCATCGGGTCGGAATACCAAAGTACCCGGGTTCAGTAAGTTTCTTACCCAGTGTCAAGCAGGTATCTGTTCACCTGAAGGACAGATACTAAAGACAAGGTGTCGCACCGCTCTTGTAGGTTACAGTAAGTATTAGGAACAAAGTAAACTTATTCGCGTGGAGATTTTTAGGCAAATGAATATTAGTGAGCGATCTGTAAAAGCGCTTTTAACTACCACATAAGGAAGGCTGTTCCAAAGGCTAACAAGTCTATAGGAATACAACTGTTGCCTACGGAAGGTCCGAGGATGCTATTATGCTTTCGCAGAGCATCATCATTCGCTATGAAAGAGAAGTGCCCAACGAGGCCCATTCTGAAGAATCAAGAATGATAAGTCGAGACTCGTACGTGACACCTCACAGACCCGTGGCTAGTTTGTTAGCCGCGCGCCGGACAAGCCCAACAGCGAGTATGTCTTTCTTTAAACTGGTATATACGGTCCGATCAGCGTACAAAGGTAGCGGTCTCATATAAACCTTGTAAAGTGTCTGAAACGCCCTCTTGTCTATACGGAGGACCGTGGGCTTAATCATCCTGAGCTGCAAGTCCCTTTCCTGCTAACATCTAGTGGCGATACGCGAAGGATGAGTTAGACAACTACCACATACCCATATCTTTTTCAGATCGATTTTCGTGTTATCTGCCGTGTCGGGTGTACTAAGAATCACGAAAGCATTATCAGAATCCACATCAGGTGACATAGGCGATCACCTGTTGTCATTCAGTGGCAGGCTGCAGTCGTTTAGCCAGCGCCTAATAGCGTCAACATCAGTCTGTAGTAGACTGGAACGAGTGGCATTCCAGATATTTGGGTAGTTGGCATATAGAAGAACACTGCTGAAAGTATTGTCCGGAAGGTAGTTGATGTCAATAAGAAATGACAGAGAAGCTGTAACTGATCATCGAGGGACTCCCACAGGAATGAGAGACGGAGACGAAAGATCTGATCTTGTTTTAAATCCAAGTGTTCTATTACCGAGAAAAGAAGTAATTCAGCGACGATTCTGTGATTGAATAACATAAGCTTCCAGTTTATGTTTCAGAGGGCCGTATGAGATGCGGTCAAAAGCCCCGGAAAAATCTAAAATAACATGCGAGATTAGACCGTCGTCTTTGGCTTGAGTCGGATTATCCATGAAAATAGGCATTTTCTATTATACATGGCCGGTTAGGTGGGAGGCCATGCTGAGTGGAAAAATAACGATAGTTTGTTGAGAAGTGATTGAGGATGGCACACCCTGAGGAAAGCTTCATTGTCTTACATGGAATGCTAGTGAACCTGACTTCATCCACTTCAGCGGTTCGATCACGTGCTGGACGTTGGGGGCCCAAGACGCCCGGATCTAATTTTGTCCATTTCAGCGACCAACAGTTTTCTGTTGACCTGAAGGACAGTAATTATCCAGCCGATAACCAGCCGGTAAGTGCCGCTCACTCAATAAGAACATGGCTGTGACCGTCAAATCCTTCCAGGCACTAGGGTGAATAGCATCTCGGAGTGTCTGTTCAAACAGCTTATAAAGGGGTTCTCCCAGAAGAACAGCTGTTATTTTGAGAATTTTTGGATGTGTACCGTGTGGTTGCCGAACCAGTTGGGAAATTTCTGCAAGAAGTCTCTAATTTTCACATTTTCTAGCTGGCCCCTTTGTATACAACTCCTCGTTTCCGCAATTTAACCGTACTTAATCACGCATACATATTGTCTTACTCGTTCGGAGGTCAGTGCATAAACTACTAACTTTGATTTGGCGTGCTTCGTTGGAGTTGAACATTTGCTGTTCTGTCTGCATTACTAACGGGACTTGCGAGATAACTTTCTCTATTCATTTTGTAATACTTATTCAACCGTGAGTAGTCGATTTGTGGTTTACGGCAAATTCTACCGTTGATGTTGACTGCTACAGTTGGGATATGCAGCCGACTATTTCACAAATTTTATTGCCTACGAAACAGTGCCATATAAACTTCTACCTAAATCTTCTTCTGAGTTTGGTGGCCGTCATTTCCCTGCACGTTAACTGAAGACAGTTTGATAGTTACACAGTGGATCTTGTGAGGACCCACTGAGCTATACGAATTAATCCTGAATGAAAATTCTTCGACCTTTAGTGTGAAAAACTCAGCGGTAACCAGTGGTTGCCGGAAGTTCTGAAGCCGTATGATAAGGTTCCAGTTCGGTAATGCGATGTTTTAAAAAGTCGAGTAATGCACCCTGAACAATTCGGCCACAAATGGGGAGTCAGATGAAGTCCCCCAGTCAAGCAGTCTCAAGGAAGTGACCGAAGGTTTATTCCCCCTTATAGTTCCTATGTTCCAGTAAGGAGGTTTTGGTCCCGTTGGCTTATAGGAGGATCATTTCTTGTGCGAGGTCGGTGTGTTCATGGAATTCCCGCTTACACCTATTTCGAACTGTGTGAAACGCACTTATGTTTTCAGAGTTTCCCGTTTGCCTATGTTCTGCGGATAGATTGGAACGGTTTTCGCGGTAAGGATGGTTGGTAACAGAAAGCGCACAGTTCCCGTGGTACAAATAAGTCGCCGACAATTATCCGTTTCACGGGATTCTCCTTGAAGGTCGTTCAAAAGGCAAAACGGTCCTTTTGGCGCGAATCCTCGAGTTTTAAATATTTTTTGACATTTTAAAATCGAAATTTCAGGCAAAGTATTTATAGTACATCAGTTGTAAAAAAGTGTCGTTTATAGAAAAATTGGAATACATCGACTACATCCCAAAAGTACAAAATTGGTGATGAAAAATTTTCCCTCCATTTTCGCGAAAATATCCCGATATCGGCGTT
>LUCH01004322.1:25658-48320 GCA_013368495.1 Paragonimus heterotremus | reverse complement strand
TGGACCAGCAGCCCTATTGCGACTGAGAGTCGAGATGCAATTGCGAACATCAGTCTCAGTGGGTGATCCCAAATTTACCGACTAGGGTGCTACATCACAAGTTCGTGACGGCAACATAATAGAATCAGAAGGCCAGCTAAACTGACCCTCAGTGTTCCGCCCAACGTCCTAACCTTCTGGACATATTATAGATTAGTGTGCCATCTGCCTCGTTGATAGCTTCACTGACAGACGGTCACCTGAGACCAGTGGCACGGATCAGGTTAAAGGTTTGCCGGTGTTCCCTGAGGCAAAAGCGGTTTCCATTTCCTTAACTCTTCCCATTAACCAAGCATCACGACCAGCCTCTAGACTATGTTTCAGTTTCCTACGGATATCTCTTCTAGACTTGTTATGTGAACTACCAGGAGAAATGTTCCGTCTGGCTTCTAACAACTCCAGCGATTTCTCTGAGATCCAATGTTTGTTTAACCCATGTACCCCTGTGCCGCATGCTACAGTACTTGCTTTCCGAATGGCCTGTGAGATTTGAGTACAGTAGCTACTAAGATCTTCGGAGTGAGTACCACTGAGACAGCTTTCTAAGTTGGTTTGGTACTTATGCTTTACCGATGGTAAAGTCAGTTTTTCAACAGCTAGTCGTTGCTGTCGGTAGGGTTGTTGCCCAGCAAAAGTAGGAACAAAACGACGACGTACCAACGCATGATCTGAATTCAAGCATGTGCTCCAATAAGAACGATAGTCTTGAATGGAACCCCGTCACCTATAACTAACGACTATGTGGTCTATCTGAGACCAGGCCTGGTTCGGAGAAGGCGGGCACCGAGTACAGCATTGACGTGCACGGTGCTTAAACCTGGTGCTCAACATACAGCTGCAACAGTCGTCTACCACTATCTGACCAATGTGGTGCTATCCCAGACCTGCCATCTAAACGAGACTCGACCTCACCAAGGCGGTCGACCTGGGCGTTCATATCGCCGGCCAGAACGAGTATATCAAAACCATATCTACTGAATGAGAACGGTCAGATCCGAATAAAAAGCGCCGTTGACGCCAATGTCACTACAGTCAGCTGGAGCCTTTGCAGATACAATGAGAGTATTTCTGATCGTTTTCTGTTTAGGACTGGTCTTAATTGAACCCACTAAGCGGACGAAACCCACTGTTAACAGGAATTCAATCTATTAATGTGACTGAGGGCTGCACTTACTCGAGCTTAGCCGATAGCGACCGCCGTGGAGTCACCTGAAGTGTATAACCAGTATCAGGTAGATAATGTAGGTGCTGTTAGTTCCGTACGTTGACTGCTGATCTAGATTCTAGTCTCTGAAGCACAATAGATGCCGACAATTAACGTGTCTAACGTTCGTGCGAGAGCGACCGGCTGGCCTGTCTGTTTTTAAAGTGCGAATGTTGAAAGCACCTGTATTAATTCGTTTTTTCATGTCTAAGCAAGGGACGAGGGAGGTTTGAGACTGAGTGGTAAGAGATGGGACTTGTCGATACAGTGTTACTATGGTTAGTACTATCTATTGTGGGATCTGCAGAGTAATCGCCAGAAATGAGGGATGGTGGGGGCCTAAGAGCTAAGTTTGATAGAATAGTGGAGGAGAGGTCAACAATAGCATGTTTTCATCTATCCACCCTGCTGTATAAAGCACATAAGGCGACTCGGTTTATAGTGCGAGACTGCCGATTCATTGTGGAATTACTTGTGTTGTGATTACTCGTGGTTGTATGTGGGCTGGCATATTTCCAGGATGCCCTGACCTAGACAGGAGAACGATTAGGGTTCACAACCGAAACCTTTGGTCCAAAAGCCTGTACTACAAGGCTGCGGGTAGTTTGCAGTATACCAGAACCGGTATATTTTTCGGAAAAAGATGCCAACCTTTTTCCAACCCACAACCTAGAGCACCGAGAGACTGTGGTTTGTCAGACTTCTGCCTATTGGTCTGCTTGGTATGAGTGACTGTCGATCTGGTGGCCACACCGTTCAGTTTAGCCCAATAGATCATCGAGATGCTCAAGCCATCACATCACGTCAAGATCCAGTTTCTTTGTGACGTTCTTGGCTAACGTTGCGGCCGACCGGTGTAAGGTGCGAGGTGGACAGTTGATGACTTGTAGGTAAATAATCTCGTCCAACGAGGGGTCGACCGTTGAACATCGAGTTCGTCTCCCTTGCTGGATCAGTAGAGACTCCCACGGTCGGTGGCTGGAGACGTTAATTGAGATGGCGGTTAATTGGGGTTGGTGGCATGAATGTTTTTGTCGTTTAGCCGAGTTCTCTGTGAAGTGAGTGCTCTTAATGACACGGTGCTGCGAAAGCCATAAAGATGCTGTCTTGCTAATGACTTTGCTGTAACTCATAGCTCGGTTGTTTGTTTGCACGATGTAGACGTTGAATGTTTGAATATAGACGTGGTTAGGTCCTGTCTTTTTTTGGCCGGGGCTTTTGTCTTCGGCATCGTTGAGATTCACTGATATGTTGCTGTCTGCGATGATGATGATGATGATGATGATGATGATGATTATCTCTACTCATTCCCATAGCTTGGCTGTTGCTGGGTTGACGACACCATTGCCGTTGTCGCCTTTAGTGGTTGGATTTATCTGTTCGATGCTGAGCCCAACGTAACACATTTGTCAGCACCACGCCGAGTGATTGCCGGGCACGTGTCCCTTATTACGTGCGCGGCTTATAGTTCACTCCACGAAAGGCTAATCACCGCCTCCTCCGATTCCAGCGTGGCTTCGTGGGATGTGAACGAGTGTTCAGCTGACATGTTCTCGGGGAGCCAGGCGCATAAAGCGCATGTTCAAGGGATGGCCTTGGCTGGTGACCATTTGGTAACCGTCGGCTACGATGATCGCTGTGTGTTGTCTGATCTTGTGAACAGAAAGTTTATGTAAGTTTATCGTTTTGGGAGTGTAACTGACTTGTTATTCATCTTTTGTCCACTTAGTTATTATTCTCATTGTATTGGACGCTACATGTTCCGTCACTGGCATTCAAGCCACATTGTGTGCTGTTTATGAGGATATAAATGACTAAAGCCATTTTACTATTACTTGCGATGGTATATATTCTTTGTGTTGTTCGATGCCGTAACTTGTCAATCGGCCGCCGAGTCCTTGACTTCACAAAGGTGTCACTAACTTCCGGATCGCATTTATCTGGTTACAATTGGGGCGGTTTTATTTTACGACTGTGAAATCTGGTCTCTGAAAGTTGACGATATGAAATCAAATGTACTCTGGTCGTCCATGTTTATGTTATGTCGCATGCGTTGGTGACATCGACGGATAACTAATCGGGAGGTTATTAGACGGGTATTTGACCCTGAGGGCCCATCAAGTTCACCCGCCGAGAACCTGGAAATGCATTAATTTGGATGGCAATGTTATTTATTAAGTATGCTATCTCTTCATTTGTCATACCGTACACTCTTTGCCGAGCTCTTATTTCACGGGCCTAGAGTGCGGGTTAGCCAGTCGCTGACTTGGTATGGAGAAAGGTAAAAAGCCATCAGCAAGTTAGAAACTGTGGGTCGTATTCGTCTTTCTCGCTGCAGTCTAAGTGACTGAAAACTCGTGAGATATGGCGGTTTAGTGATGTGGACGTTGTCATCTTTGGGGGGAGTGCAATTATTGATGCGGATAGTGAAAACCGCAATGAGGCTGCCATGCGTGTGACGCCTTACTGTCATTCACTTTACGCTTGTTCGCCCTCAGGATGTAAGCACCGTGTTCTTGAGCGGTTTATTTCAACCGCGAGGGTTACATGACTATTTGGTAACGTATATCAGATTATATCAACCTCTAGCACCATTGGCTATGGCTCAGATCCATATTCTATTCTGTGCGAATGCACTCTTCGAACGATTACGTGAGTACACCGGTTGTGCCATTGTTATCTGTTCAGTCAACGATCACAATGTACTTGTAATTAGAACTAAAGTCAGTTGTGTATAGTCTTTAGGTGAAAGCTGGACTGGCTAAATCGGAGTTTGTCTCACATTCGACCTCTAGGAATTGAAACCGGAAAGAGCAAGCAGTTATCGACAATAATCGCGACTTATCTTTATCTATTGTGACGACAGATCAACATTTTAGAAAGATCACCTGAGTCGAGTCATCTGACTGACGTGTATGAAGTTTGTAATCAACCTTATTCTACTTAACTCTTCTTCATAAGGCACACAGACCATTTTAATGGTTTTATATATTCTGTTCTGAAACACCTTATGAACCTTCGCGGTTGAGGGAAAATTGGATCGACCTTGACTGTGCGTTTGTTACTGCGGAGGGACTGATTAGACCTGTTGATGGCCTACCTACTTGAACAACAGTTCATCAGCTGTTTGCTCCCATAGTTTTTGGTTTCTGTCCCACTACAGTTGGGCGCTCCGTCAGTGACTTCAAAACGAGTTTGTCCATACTTTTTAGTCCACTTTCAGCTGCTTTGTTTACGTGTTCACGCTTATGTTTGCTGCGTCATTCAGTCAACTCTTAAGTCATCCACATCACTGGGCAACATTTACCGTAAACCGCTTACCTACTTTCCTCACCGTTACATTCTCTCACAATGAATATTTCACGCAATATAAAACGCCATGTAGTATGGTCGTTTATTTACGAATGGTTAGTATTGAATTTGTATGTTTTTATGAAATCTGCTCTCCATTTGGCGCATAGGTGTCAAGTTCCTCTTTGCTTCGCGTGAACCAAATCACACGGACAGAAATCGTTTTTAAGGATTAAAGATGTGAACACTTGCTTTTTGTTAACTTTTTGTAATGTTAGTCAGCTCACTTGATGAATGCACACTTTTGATAAGCCGTTTGCTTGTTGAATTCGGTCACTTCTCTCTTACACGTCGTCATCTTGGACAGCGATTCACACTTTACTCGGCTGTCGTACGACCCTAGCCGAGAGAGACCAAATTAGGTAACAAATAAAAACGATCACCCAGATCGCTGGCTGGAAACACTATTCGAAATGGCAGTTCGTCGCAGTCAGTGACGCACCTGAACTCATATCATTTGTAGTTCTCCTTCTTCTTCATTTATCAATATTTAGCCGTTTTAGAAAAGTTTTCTCCCCCTAGGATATTCCACGTCATTACCGAGGTGAGTGGCGGCCTGAACCCTCTTACCATCTGATCAGGTCAATGATTATTGTGAGAGTGAACGAAAGTTATGTTGAATGAGAACGTTCTCGACGTTTATCACTGCTGTTCTGTGAAGACTACAAGTTTGACCTGCACGGTAGACGCTTGCGTTTGGTTCCTCCACTACTCCGGGGTCAGGTGTTAACGGCTGACACCCACCGTGGGTGTATGTCTGATCAGCACATCACTAGGATTGCATACTGTGAACAGCTTTCTGTTAGTGTCGAGATCCTAGCGCTCACCCACTTTTCAGCGCGTGAGATTCCGGTCGAACCTCAAGCCTATCGTAATCCCGACGAGCAGCGTACCTCGTGAAACGCCATGCCATAAACGTATATAGATGACGTAATCATTAGGGTGTCAGGAGCTCTTGTGAAAACCATAGGGGAATTAGCTTGACCCCAGTCATTTCTAGGGTTCTGGTCTCCGTTATACTTCGTCGACTCACTGCAGCTCGGGAGTTAAACATCAGAGAAGAACAGGCAGGGGTTCGTCCTGGCCGGTGATGTATAGATCATATTTTTACCCTTCGTCAGATTTAGGAGCAGTGTCATGTATACCGCCGGCCAACAATTGCCATATTTCTGCACTATAGAGGTGCGTTCGATTCGGTGGATCGATCTACACTTTTAGAATCGCTTAAACACAGGGGTGTACCGACCAAGTATGTGAACATACTGTCGGCGCTTTACTCCCATACATCGGTTCAGGTTAGGGTTTACGGTGAGCTGTCTGACAGTTTCAGCACCATGAGCGGTGTAAGTAAAGGCTATTCTCTGTCACCGATTTTGTTCAACTTCGTCATTGGTGAAATAATGAGGTAATGTCTGCGGCACTCGAATGACGCCGGTGTGGACCTCCTACCTGGTGAAAGACTGACTGATCTTGATTATGCTGACGATAAGGTGTTGCTGTTTGACAACTTTCAAGCGACACAAGCAACGCTGAACGCAATTTCGCGTTCTGCTAAGTACTTCGGAATGCGTTCTGCAGCCTCAAAATGTAAAGTGCTTTTGCAAGATTGCTGTGATTACGTAGATTTAATATTAGATAATGAAGTCATGGAAGTTGTTCACCGGTTTGTATATCTGGGAAGCTGCATCAGCTGCGGCGGCGGCGGAGGTGTAGGGAATGAAATAGAGGCGCGTATTTCTAAGGCTACGGCGGTGTTTAGTAATCTGAGGCACTTATGGCGACAGAAAGGTATCTCTCTGAAGCTTAAGGGTCGCGTATATCAGACAACAGTGAAGGCTGTATTACATTACGGCAGCGAAACATGGCCGCTCAGAGTAGAAGACGTGAACCGTCTTCAGGTATTTGACCGCCGATGTTTGCGTTCAATCGCTCCTCTCGGGTGGCACCAACGAGTAAGCAACGAAAATAGGTTAGAAAGCGGGTGTTTGGCACTGACTGTCAAACGAGTTCCTTCGTTCAATCCCTACGTTTGCACCGACTTAGATGGTTAGGCCATGTACTAAGGATACCAGCTAATCGCTTGTCACACTGAGCACTGTTTGCCGACGCTTCGTCCGATTGGCGTAAGGTGCGAGGTGGACAGATGATGACCTGGCGTAGACAAATGAAATCATTCACGAATGGGTTGGCCTCCGTAGATCGGGTTCGTCTCCCGGGCTGGAGCCCTCGCGACTCACAGAGTCGATAGCTTGAAACGTTAGGTGAGATGGCGGCTAACCGAGCTCAGTGGCGTGAATGTTGTCGTTGTTTGTCCGAGTTATCTGTGAAGTGAGTGCACTTAATGACGCGTGGCAGTGAAATCCGTGAGGAAGCTGTCTCGCTGATGACGCCTTATTTTCACTTACAACTCAGTTGTTTGTTTGCAAGGCGTAGGCGCCTTGATGTTGTATGTTTGAATGTAGACGTAGCTATTTTTGGTGACTAGGTCCCCTCCCCTCTCCCTTTCTTTTCTTCTCTCTTTTTATACAGGGTTTGCTTTTTATTATTCTTCATGGTTGTGTGGCAGTTAAGCATCAGTGTGAACCACTGATGTATTACTGTCTATGATGATGATGATGATGACGATGATGAATCATTAGCTTGCTGAGAACAGTTGAAGCGGTCGTAACAGCCAATACTTGGGCAGCAAGCTACCGATGAAAAAGCGGTTAGACCTACCTTTTCGGTACATAATCTGTGCACTAGAATGTCCCCCTTTTAAACTGCGTGCATTGGTCGAATCCATTTTGTTGAAGCACGGCGTTTAACTTTTGGCTTGTCAGTGAATATCGACTATCATTTCTGTTGTAATCGACATTAACATGCAAAATTTCGTTTGTTCGGTAATGAAACTAAATGCCATTTTTTTTTTATACATTGGTTGGTTTTTCAAAATTTCGTGTGACATTTCTCTGCTGGGATGTTTCGTTCTACTTCTGACGTTGCAACGCTCTGAGGTATTTCACACTAAACACCATCCACACGTGATTGCAGCCCTTGCATTCAGATAGACCGTTCGGCTAGCCCACTTCGAAAGGAAGCACTAGGCTTCTTTTCGCTCTTATTTGGGCTCATCAGTAGTTCAATCAGGACGGTACCTTCAACTGTGATATCCTATTCACGGGACTGTCGATGAGATTAAACAGACTGATTCTGTTTATTCCTTGTTCAAAATGCTCATGCAAGCTAACCATTTTTCACATAAATCTGTGGTTGAACTTTTAGATATGGTCTTTCGGTTATGCCTATTGTGAGGCTATTGACGTTTTGGTTAACACGCTAGTCTCACGACCCCGAGGACAGGAGTGCGAATTCCGATCCAGACGAAGATATACACTACTGGTAACCTCTAATAAGAACCGAACTTCAGTCTTTAGTGCTTTCTTTCGAAGTGAGCTAACCAAAAGGCTTATCTGAATGCGATGGCTCCGATCAGATATGGGTGGTGTTCAGTTTGAAATAATCTCCATCTCCGCCCTCCCACTAGACAGCTCTGAAGGGTCAGATTGTTTATTCAATGGGTAACTGAAAAGCAAACAGTTCTAAAGCATACCATTTTCTGGATCAGAACCACAATCCAGAAGTAGATAACTGAAACAAGCTATTTCATTAGATTTTGTGGGACAAACAAAGGTTTCGGGTTCACAGAGTAATACAAACAGGGGCTAGAGGGTTGAATAGAAGTTCGTATAAGATTTCTTCTCACCATCAAGATAGTACGAAGTTGTTTTGGTATGCAGAAATTTACGTTCTAGTACCTGATTCTAACAGTCACTTGTTTTCTACGTTTCACGTGTACATGTGGTCTGGGTGTGTACTGACTTATCATACTAGCTGGTTTATCGTCGGCATTGTGTGAGGCTTTTTGAGTGCCAAGGTACCTTTTCATTGCGCTAACATATGTGCGTCCACACACGTGCGACTATTCATGGATAGCGTGTGCGTGATGGTCAGACGCTCCAAATCCTAGCTTTGTCGTAGTCTCTATCGCATACGTTTGTTTTGAGAGGTTGAACGTCCGGTTTACTGCTGCAGCAAAGTATTTACTCATCGTCTTTAAAAGGCGAGGGGCCGAAAATGCTTTTAGCTTGAAGGACCCAATGGTCCTGACAGCCCAAACGTACGAATCAGGTTCGGCAAGTTCTTCCACTTGGCTGCACTCAACTGTCGTGAACTATTAGTAAAGTCTGTTTAGAGTTTAAGGAGAGAGGCGGGACGGGGTTTGTTGTATAAATCCTAGTTTGGACTTGAATGGTAGTCATAAATGCCTTTATTCGACAGCTAAACAACCGAGTTGCAAGTGACAGTGAGACCGCATCTGTGAGGGAGCTCCTTGCCGCTTTCCTAGCTGCAACTAATCAACTGTTTTTATATAACTGACAGCTCAGTCGGCACTATTCATGCCACCAATCCACTTTGCCATTTAACGAAATCGATTTGTGCTGTCCAGATTGTTTCGAAAGTCGACGATTTCGAACGATACTGTTGGGAGTTGAGTTTTTGCGCTGGTTAAGGCTATTTGATATCAGTCTAATTCAAATCGGACGGTTCTAAATATTCTGTTCTTTTCTGGCAGTACATCCGTCAAACTCCCATCCCAACCTCATTGTATTGGCATAGAAGCTCGGCGTATGCTCGTGGCTGTCGGTTGTGACAGACATATGGTTCTGCTGAGAGTTTCGAATCAATCGTTGTCCATCGTAGACCAGCAAGAGGTGGACTTGGGCAAGTGCGCCCTCACTGTGTCCCCGACCACCGGCACTGTTGTCGTTTGTGGCGCCGTGAGTTCAGTCTGGTTTCTGCTCTGCACATACTATGATGCTTGTTGTCAAAAACTGTCTGCTGGATTTTTTTGCCGTTTGTTCCTTTCTTTCATAGATCGCTGTCAGCAATTGACACTATAATTGTGCGTTCTGTCATTACTGTGTGAGCGTCTGTGTCGCTTGCATGATAAAACTAGTAACTCCGTTTTGATGGATTGTTGGTCTGTTTTCCAATGGCTGCGGTTAATGATGTAGGCTGTTTGAACGCCAGTGCTCGCCACGTCGAACGAAGAACCCTTGGGTGCTAATTTATATCTCTTGGTTCATGTACATCACAAACGCGACCTATTCAGCTGTGCACTAGTGCATCCTAATCGGCTGGTTCTAGCCGCATACGTCTCAAACTGATCGTTCGTTGACCGTGGTGGGCTGCTCGTCGCATATCCACACGCTTACATCTGACTTGTTTTCCGTCCTTTGTTTTGTCGATGTATTGCAGCCGTTGGTGGTAACAGTTGGCGTCCCTCTCGGAGTCAGCGGATGGTGACTGTATAACAAGTGTATAAACGGAGTGTATGGAGATAACTCAGAAAGCAACTGGGTTTCGAGAGCTCTCGAAATATTTTTAAGACGAACGTCAGATTGTCTTTTGGTTGTCATTATTGATTTCTGGTTAGTTCACTTACCAGTCTGTTGTTCTCTTGTTATTTATGAAGCCATTCAGCCACGATTGCTGTCTTTGCAGTAGTTTTTGGGATACTCCCTAGTTTTCGTGGTAAGCTTTTGCTTAGCGTCTACTTGGACTTCGTCGATTTTGTGATTCAAAGATGTTCTCTCTTCTTAGATTGGCTGCCAACCCAAATCGGTTACATCACCGAATCCGGTGTCACGTCCGTCGTTGACCACTTTGAGAGTATTCATGGTTGTGTGTGGGCTGGTGTGCTACCAGGACGCCCAGACCTAGACAAGATAACGATTAGGGTTCACAACCAAAGCCTTTGGCCCAAAAGCCTGTACCACAAGGCAGCGGGTAGTTGGCAGTATACCAGAATCAGTACATTTTTCGGAAAAAGATGCCAACCTTTTTCCAACCCACAACCTAGAGCACCGAGAGACTGTGGTTTGTCAGACTTCTGCCTATTGGTCTGCTTGGTATGAGTGACTGTCGATCTGATGGCCACACCGTTCAGTTTAGCCCAATAGATCATCGAGATGCTCAAGTCATCATACCACGTCAAGGTCCACTTTCGTTGTGACAGACTTTGAGAGTCTAGGAAACATTACGTCATTTGTGTTATTGTGAGCACAACAGTGTAAGGTAAATAGTATTCTATTGACTCCTCGGTTAAAAAACCTAAAGCGATTTCTTACGATTTTCATAGGTTGTGTTTTACCTCATTTGTTCTTATATTGACTGACACGTTCAGCCCAAACTCCTCCTATTAGATGGGTTATGGGTTCTCCAGTTGACACGAGAACTTACACACAGAGGGCAAGTTTCTTGTATCTGAAATTTTATTCTATCGTTATTTGTATACTTCCGGACTAGACTATACTAAGCGACGAACGCAGTGGGATTTCGTACCAATTTCCTAAAAATATTTCAGCCCCGCTTGAACATTGATAGCAGCAACGGTACGGACTCGCCTTCATCCGAGTTTGGCCAACTTCAGACTTCGAGGAACCTAACGGAATGTTTGTTTCACTCATTTGTGACGGTACGAATTTGACCCAAAGAGGCTATTACTCCAGTCGCTCAGATTTGTGTCAGAGTTTGAGTAGGTAATATTTCTGAATGCACATTACAGTGGTGCTTGCTATCGTACGTGGATATTTCGTCGGGCACAGGCTGTGATCTGAAAAAGCATTCACGTCGATTTACATCGCGTGAGCCTAGCACTTCCGAATAGAACATTTTGCATTTTCTCCTATGTAATGGTGGAGCTCTTGCTGTTTGCCTCATTCAGAGGTTACTAATGCTTGCTATGCTTTCTCCCTGTAATCAACAAACTTTGTACATGTTCAAAAAAGTCTGTTGGAGAGTTGCTGAGGTTGTTTTGGGCGCAATGAACATACTTCGTTTGTCTTTGACCATGTGAGTGTGCAGTCTCTGGACGAACTTTACCTTTTACCTCATGCCTTTCGGTTAAATTCTCACAAAGCCATATTTTCTTTGGATGTTTCCCGCCCGGACAGAACGATAAATTCCTGGCTTTCAAAACTTGCAGCGACCGATTACATAAAGTGCCTTTGGTAAATCCACCTGCCAAACGTCCTGTTCTAGGTGCGTATTCTCACGACGGGTCGATGATTGCGCTTGTTGACGCCGAGCGCACTGTCACAGTTCATTCGGTAAGTGACTTCGTAGCTCCACATGTCAATTATGTAGATGGTGAGCCTCTCCGATTCCGTCGTAAATCTGCTTAAAAAAATAGTGGCTGTAATCTACAGGGTCTTTTTTCTGATCATCAGTTTCTCGGTGTTCTTCATTGACCAGCGTATACATTCGATTATTCATCGTATCTCATTTGTTGTTCACTTGGTTACACGGTTAGTTAAGTTTGACAGACACCGTCGGGTCCATTTGATCATTTTTTATGGTTTACGATTGATCCCTCTGTGGTTGGTCGTCGGTTTGTCTTGGGCAACTCTTTCACTTCACTTCTGTTGCAGTAACGGCTCCCCATTTTTTCTTCACCACGGTGATGGGCGTTTGTGAACTGATATGAATCAACAAGACGTTCAGCGTATCAGACATTATTAACCTAGACCTTCAACTTCTGGATGAACTCACTATAGGGTCAGTCAATGCCGTACCTACGAAGCCTTATGATCGTGACTGCTCCGGTTGGTGCTCTATGCCAGGTTGAGGATTTCGTTGTCACCCATGTTGCGTTTGATAACCTACCTGACCTACCCTTGAACCCGATTGGGTTGTTGATATTCACGCAGTTACTTATTTGTACAGTGTGATCCTAGGATGAACTGTGCGTATCCTACTTGCGTGACGTTACTGTACAAGGAGGATCATACCCAAGCGATATTCACTGGGCCGGCAGGTTATTGGATGTAGTCAGTCTCACGCCAATAACTTACACATAGCAAGTGCAAACTGACGAACCGAGACCTCCAGTTTGTTGAGAATACTTCGAGCTGCTCTAGAACCCTATTGGATGAGGCTCTGACTACGTGGCATGATAGCTGCGGATAAGAACAAATGTTCTGCTTTTTGCCTGATGACGAGGACGACCACGTTCGTGGAGCTATGGCTTCTTAGAGAGTGTCATGTAGTGTTTCTGTCGTAGAGAGTGAGAAACATCAGTCTGGTCTGATTCCCTCAAGTTGGTGGACCTTACGCTACTGAATCCATTAACATCACCGGATGCGTTAACTGGAATAAAGCTTGCTGTGTATAGAGTGAGAGCTCTTGTCACGTCGTACACATAGCTGCCTGCCGTTTTGCCCCACTTGCACACAATAAGTACCTTTTCAGTTAAGTTGTGCAACTATTATTCCGTGTGTAACGTTTTTTCAACTTGTCGATTTATTGCATGTTTCGTGCTAAATCGATGAGGTCTGCTCTGCCATAGTCTTGCTTTGGCAGGAGCTCTGTACCGTTGACTGACATTTCATCATATATTGACATTCATACAGTATGACTGTTAGGTAAGATTGATGGGATTGGTCCATGTTTGTTTCTTGATTCAATATGCTTACCTAGATCGGTAAGAGTAAATTCTGTTCAGCTAATCAATCAGTGATGGCTTGCCATGTAAGTCTGTGTTACTACACTTTGACAACAAGTGAGCATTAGGATAAGCGATAAAATATACTGACGTTCGCTTAGCCGGAAAAAAGAACGAAACAATAGATAAATAGAGTAATACTTGGGCGTTATTACGCTCACAAACCCGTCAAACAGCATACTACTTCGCAACTTCCAGCGCTTTTCAACCATGCCTTAGTTACAGGTTTCATATCCGACAATCATATTTAATTTAGTAAGGGTTGTATCAACACTCAGCACTCCAACATGTAAACGGGTGCTTCACAATCAAAACCCGCAGTCCACCGTGTTTAATTGGTCCAGCTCTCAGTGTACAAGCGATTTACAGCATAAGTCCCGGCTAGTATTTCCTACGCATTGAATCGATTTCACTTGGATAGCGAAGGAAGAAATTAGTCAGCCTTGTAATTTTTTTCGCACCTGTTAATAACGTTTGTATACTGTAAACCACAGTACGAATTACACTAAAAATATCGTTAACTTTCACTGTGGACGGCCAGATGGCAATTGATCGTCATCATTAATGTCGTTAAATTGCAATAGTTGCGCTTATCTTTGGTAGCCATCCGTTTGTAACGTAGCATTTACAGCTGATGCATCGATCGGATTTTCCTTACCACTGGACTTTTCTGTTCATGACAACCGGTCTATTTGATGAGCCACCCAAATTTCTGCTTCGATATTTCCCGCCTTTGGGAAACAGTTCTGGTTTGTTCAGACTTATTTTCCTCTTTGTGCCTCAAAAGACTCCGAAGGAGGAAAGAAAAGGCTTGTAAATCGAAAGATTATTCCTCTGTCAAATGCATTTCAAAGTCTATCAGATGTGAATTAAATCGTCTGAATTCTACTTACACCAACAAGTTATTGGGTAAAGAAAAACTGTCGTGGGATCTGGAATATCATGAAGAGGTTGAGCAGATTGAACACTACTCAAGAAACCACTTGTTGACGTCGAGGAGCTCAACCGTAATTTTAACCGGACAGAGAGTAACTTCCCCCAGCTGCAACAGAGTTTTTGCTTTTCACTGATTCCTCAGCCTTAATCGAGAGTTCAACTGTTTCCAAAAAAAAATTATCCGAATAAAGTCCAGTAAAACAAGCAGATCTGACGGCCTATTACCGAATGTTCTGAAGCAATATGCGGGATTTTTGTGCTAACCACTAGCTAAGTTATTCACTTAGTGTTTCAGACAGTGCACAATTGTTGACTGTTGTAGGATGGCGCATATAACACCAATTCCTTAAAAAGAAGGACTGAATTTCGTCCGAACTATTGTACCTCCGCGGCACGGGAAGTTTTTTAAGAACTCATTCTTTCTCAAATGGAAGATCAGGTGAACATCGTGGATTCCAGTCAGTTTGCCTATCGTCGTTCACGCCCAACCTTGGATGCACTAGTTTACCTAGTTCATTTCATTCTGTCATTGCTTGCTGGAAAATGAAGTCGTCTGCATACGTTTCCTCGACTACAATGATGCATGTTGAATCGTTCCTGTCGATTTAGAGTAATTTACTCAGTAGTGCGTACCCGACAATTCTAGTAAGGCTTATTCAGACGATCGCGTTAACGGAACTGTCTTGCAAGTCCAAAAAAACGTCAGAAAAGGCAACTGAAAAGACTGGAATTTATACGGTACTACTTGATAAAATTATAATAAAGGTATTGTCTCATCTTGAATTTGAATCAACTGAATACACAAATCATTTAGCAAAGGTGTTCAAAATGGAGTCATCAAGTTATCAAGAAGGAAGTTTTAACGGATAAGCAGTGACAATTACAAAAAGGAAGAAGGCAGGCATTCTGCGTGCGGTTATGGTTCAAAACTCATCATGATCGTTTACTACACACAACAAAGACAATTGAAGGCAAATTTAAAGTCATTTTCTTCTCAGCAAACCAAACATGCTTCGACGAATTCATCGCTCCGCATCACATCGAACAAAAGACGACAAACGTACCAGACGGACTTCAACAGATCTAGCAATTCTTTTGGAAGCGTTGACAGAGCGACGCTACCTCCGGTTTTCTACGGGGCGCAATCCTGCTACATTTTTATTTTCACTTTATATTGTATCCTTGCTATTAGACAATCACATTTCTAGTCAGATATGAAGTTGATGTGGTATTCGTTAACAAGTACCCTACCAGACTTTCTTTTCCCGCCCTGCTGGACAGTTTGTCTGAGCTAACACGTTGGTCTGAGTCTCCCAGTTTGTCGTTTAGACCATCTAAATGTGTCGACATTCTGTTTTCGATCAATATGAGAAACTCCCTAACGCATGTGCCACTCTTTACGTAAATAACGAAGCTTTACCTCAGTTATCCTCCGTTAAATATCTGGGGCTTTATTTGAGCAACGACATGACATGGACACTTCAATTTGTCGATGTTTCCACCAAAGTCCGGAGATTTTCACTTTATGTCGTGCACTTAACTTCTTTCTCTATTCCCCATAATTTAGTCAGTCGTTTCGTTAAAGTTTGTGTGCATACCCACTGGATGTATTGTTAACCTGTTGCTTTCGCTGGTCTTTTGTCATAAACTTCACTTTTTGTTGGACCTCTAAAGCATCTGTCCCATTACAGTGTAATCCCTCGCAAACAATTCGTTGATTTAATCGTTCCTTATCATTTAAAAATGTGCGAACAATTTTCTACAAAAATCCTATCGGATGCAATCCACTCCTTGTATTCGGATCTCTCTAAGTGTGCTTCCACATCTTCTACAAGACCCTTGTACATACGTTTATTTGTGTGTATCCGGTCTTCTTAATCTTCCGTTACCCCTTATTTAGTTCGCTTTCTACATAAACCGAACTTTCTCATTCGGGAATTAACCTCAAAACTGGATCAACAGATATTTTTCATAACAGATCATGGCTGAGACCGATTTGTTTAACCTCTCCTTGAGTTCCACAGTTGTACTGATAATTCTGTGATCTAGGTGCACATATTTCACTGTACTGCATTTGTTGAAAATGTGACTATGAAACAAGGCTGAAAATTCACCTTTATTGACTCGAATTGAAGGATTTGCTTACAAGCAGTAGATCGAACTTCGTGCGCTTATAGTTTCTCAATAGTACCATGCATTGTAGTGACCTTTGTTGCGTTCCGAATTCGGCGCTGTTACTTCCCCAGACTGACGAGTGATACAGTTTCAAATTCGACATTACCGTGACGTGAAACTGTAATAGTGGTCCTTTGCATGTACCGCAGTTCCAAGGTACCATCAAGCAATGAACGCTGTTTCATTGCTAAAATGTTACCTCTGTCGAACACCAGTTAGTGTGACTTGTTCAGTTTATCGATCTCTAGACAAATTCACATACAAGGTACATGTGGAGGGAGTGGTGTATGAATGAAGGTAACTTCCTCAGACTCAGTGAAACGCCCCAGAAAACTGAGCCCGAAACTGTTTTGAGGTCTATCTGCACATGTGTTTGTCTGCCGAGACAACACTAATGAACGTTTCTGACAAATTTTAACGCGTTTTTTTTATCATCTCTGACTTACAGATAACGGATGAGGAAGACGAGCACCAGTTACCCACGTTAAAATCCATTTGTTCCGAATGGTGGCAAAGGCAGACGGCTCGTGTGACCGCAATCGGTTGGAGTCCGAATGGGCGACGCATTGCTACAGGAAGTTTGGATACGTCTGTTGTTGTTTGGTCCCTTGACTCACCGAAACAACCCATCGTCCTGTGTAGTGAGTTGTTACTTCGTTTATCGCCTCATCGCTTGGCCTCAGTCTTATGGTTTGGGAAGCTATATGTCGAATGACCGGAGTATACTAAGTGAAATATAGATTTCCGATATATACATTTCTATTACCAAGACTATGTTATCTAACTCGGGAGAATCATTGGCGTCACAAGGCGTCTCGCTTATACTTGAAATTTCCATTGATGGGACCATAGTCGGAACAGCTTCACTTTACAGCTGCGAACTATGACCGCTGAAAGTCGTGGATGTCAAACATTGAAACATTAGCTCACCAATGTTCACATTCACTTGCACGCATTGGACACTATTATCTCTGCTGCCAACAAGGAGGATGCTTTTGGATCGTGAAGATCAGAGAAGTTATCTCATCCAATTCAAGAAAGTGATTCGATTTAGATTGTTACGGCGCGGGTCAAGAATACGAACTCTTCGCTTCCCACGGCGTGCGCTCCATGTTCCTCCTCCCACTTCACTAACTTATGACACATTGTAGTTAATCGGTTACTTAGCCGAGAAAAGTGAAGTCACTCACTGACCATTTAAAAGCTGTAGGTTTTGTTTCCCCCCCCCTCTTGGCCCACCTGACTTCCAGCTTGTGACATTATGGGTGATGGCGGCTTGTTTTGTTTTGTGAAGTGATTACTGTCGTTGTGTGTTGGCTAACAGCATTTATTGAAGTGGGACAATGAAAGTTGCTTAGAAAGTGCTTCTCACCTGTCATTCTGCTTTCATTTGGAACTTTTTTGTGTATCTTGGTGTAGACTGTTTGAGTTGCGACAAGAGACATTGTGAATCAAGCCCCATCCCTTCGTCTTCTTTTATCTTGAAACTAGGGCCTTCTTTTCTGATACCATAACACTTGTTAATGATGCTAAGGAATGAGGTTTAATTCAACTTACGTGTTTACCAAGTATTGCTTTTTGTTCAGAATATTCTTATTCACGAGTGACTGATAGCTACGTTAATGGGGTGTTTATTTTTCAATCCTTACATCTCGCCTCATGACTTTCTGTGTATCACTTGTGTAATATTTGTTAGACACTGGTTTTGTTATTTACACATATCAGCATATTTATGTGTCAGTAGATAGTTACATCAGCTCGTAAGAGCACAGGTTCCCATACTGGACATCTAAGCCTAATCAGTAACGTCTGCCAGTTAAGGCGCATTGTTGACAAGGCTTTACCCTCTGGCGGTCACAGTGATTAGTTGAACGTATGAAATACTACGAATGCCAAATGAACTAGCTAAGTTTTATGTACTCTTTCCGGCTTTCTATCCCCAGATGACTGCCTGTTTTTGGCTTCATTGTTGGTGCCGTATGCTCCGCGCATAGTTTGTTTAACTCGTTTAACTGTACACACTAGGACAGATTGTAATTGCTTTGAAACAATTAGTAACATTCCTCTTTCACACTTCATGTCGTTCACCACCCCGTGCACTTGCAGTTACCACAGTTCAAATGTACCTGAAGCGTGGACATATTCACAGTAGTATTAAACAACCCACTGCCTCTGTTCGACCGTAATGTACTGCCAGATTGGTCACGTGGACTCGTGGCGTAAATCAACTGAAGGGTGTAGTTCGTACTAATGTTGGTCCACTCCTTATTTGGGCCTGCCAAGGAGGCACAGTGCGTGGGTCTGGACTGCGCAAATGGTGTCGAGGTGCGAATAGTGTGATAGACACACATTTCAGTATGTCAGCTGTTACAGAAACGTGTCAGTTAGCCGTGTTGCCGTTTAACCGATGCTCTCACTGCACATGCGGAATGTTATGAAGGCATCGGTGATCTCAGAGCGTCATTCGCTCACGTTAAGTTTTGCAATCGTACGGAAGACCTTCTTGCACCGAATAGCTGTGTTTATTGCTCTGCTATCAAAAGCAACTGTCACTCAGATGGCACACGCCGCGTATATCGATAAATGTTTGTTACGAGTTGAATGCTGTCAAATCAATCAGACATAACTGTGTTTCCGCCGTCTTTGCTAAGTACGTAGAGTCAACTTTTTGGTTTAATGGTAGTGATGGCTAGGAGGTCTAATTGCACTGAATTATTCTGTATCCCGCCCCCAGATTCCGGGTCTCCATAACATTCGCTGCTCCTTAATTTCGAGATGCCAACGCATCAGTTTTCTGTCAGTTCTTCTAGAGACTCATTTCTCATTAAGGTTACTTGTTCACCTTGGTTGCTCTTTATTAATTGTAAATCTGTTATACGCATGTTTCCATAACTTTTCTTCATCACACAATGACGGGTAATGGCAAAACCTTTCAGTGTACACCAACTTGTTAATCTTCTTTGTTTACACAGATGCGCATCCAATGAGCAATAGCACTTCGTTATCCTGGATGGACGATTGTAATTTGGCCAGCACTGCGTTGGATGGTAGTATTCGTTGTTGGAAAGTTTCCAAGTCCTAACGCTCAATTACCGTGTAGCACCGCTCCCTTCCCTTGATGTCCGGCCTGTGACGTGCCTTCTGTGCTTTTCATAGCGCTAAACTTTTCTAACGCTTATGTTGCAAACATTGCTAACGTCGTCTAACTTGCTTATCTTATTGTCCACAACTTCAGTATATCTCTATAATTTACATTATCTCTGAGTTTTCTGTTTTGGGTATGAATGTCGTTCCAATCATCTGTTTACTTTTCAAACCATCAGTTGAAATTAGTCATATTTGACTGCAGTCTCGAAAGCCCAGCGAATGTTTGATGATTATTTTTTGGTCTAACTTTACTGCTCTGGTTTTCTGCACTTTGCTCTGTGCCCCAAAGATCAGAGTATGCACTTGTTAATGAATTCGGGGTATTGCCTAGTTTCACTGATCTGTTTATTAGCACTGTGCCCTTCCTCATATTGGCCACCATTATGGGGTTGTTAACGGTGAAGTGTTAGTCATTAGGATGATGTCTCATTAGAAGTATTTTTTACCCACGCATCGCCAGATGTTAATTTTTATGTTCAACACAATTTCGATGCAGTTCATCTGCGATGATAAATCGATTACCGTCTGTTGATTTACAAATTGTGCTGTCATTTATACTTTTGAGACGTACTGGTACATTTGGGTAAAATATAGAATGGTAACATCCCCTGTTTCATCTCTGTTTTCCTATTCAGGTAGACATTCCGGTCAGCTCATTTTAAGAAGAAACACTAGACCAGAGTTTAGCTCTTGTTAGAACTTATCAGTAATACACATACCTACCACAGCTGGGCTTCGATCTCCGACCTATTCTATCTGGAACCATCCATACGGTCCACTTCAATGCACGATCGAATGATCATATCTAGTCAGTCGACCACATTCGCTTGTGGCTATCAACTGTTTTGTGACTAGTCATGATTGTATTTGATCTGAGATACTGCCAGGATGCTCAGACCTAATCAGGAGAACCGTATGTCCTTTCTTTGTTGAAGAATTCGGTGTTCATTATCTGATCTGTCGTCACGTTGGTTATTGGGACCATTTATTTGAAATCTTGTAGTTCTTCCGCACGTTCTGTTCCTATACTGACCGATTGTGAAGTCTGTCACATTAGCTCTATCGTACATTGCATTTTCTGATTTCCCTGAACACGCGTTGTATTTGAGATTTTTTTACTTTCTGCTAGGCGAAAATAACAGTTCTTGAAGCCTCCCTGTACTATTGCCTTATCATGTTGTTTATACTTCCTTCTTCAACTATCTTTTTGTATTGTCCACGTGTGTTTTTGTGATTTAGAGTGTTATAGAAGGAGTCTCCAGGTGTATTCTGCAGCGTATGTGTGAGCTCAGGGTTTTGCAAAACAACCTCCAGCCGTATTTGGTTGGCACATTCTTTAAAATGTTATCATGTGACCACAACTGTTTAGTGCGATTGTGTGCGGTGTACGCTTAAAAATAATTCAGGTGAAAGGGCTTCCATGCAGGCAGGATGCGTATTGAATTCGTTGTGACAGATCGCTGAGTCAGGTAGTTCCTCGAACCACTCCACAAAATGTTGGGGTATCGTATGTGACACTCTTGTTATTGTATGGATGGGTAACACTGAATACCTTTTGTGAACAACTGTTGTTGGCTGGAAATGAAAGTGCCAAATTGACCTCATAAGATGACTGAGATGGATGTAGGCTGCGAAAGTGTGATCTGGTCAGACAAAAGCTGATTGAATTTGTCGACAATTTGTCATCAATAGCGATCAGCCTCAACCCCTCATAGATCATCATCATCATCACCATAAAGAGCAATACATCAGTGGTTCACACTAATACTTAACTACCACACAACCACGAAGGAAAAAAGATCCTATATAGCAAGAGCGAAGAAAGGAAGAATGGGTGAGGATAGGGACCTAACTGTTGAAAATAGCTACATCTATACTCAAACATACAATATCAGGGCACCCACACCTTGCAAACAAATAACCGAGCTGTAAGTGAATGTAAGGCGTCATCAGCAAATCAGCTTCCTTACGGATTTCACTACCCGCGCCATTAAATGCACTCACTTCACAGCTCAACAGTTTATCAGAGATAGTGCGACGACGAACTGTTCACGTACAGGCCAAAATAAAATCGACCAGAATAGTGTAGGGTCACTTGGCTTATCCCATTCCACATGGTTATCTGTGTTGCTGTCTCCGGCGCAGGTGAACAGATAAGTCTTTCCCGTCGTCATCATCATAGGAGCCATGAGCCTGACCAAAAGGTACTGTGGCTCAGGCCACCGCTCACCTCAACAGTGACGTGAAATATCCTGGAACAAAACGTTACTAAGAAGTTTGAAAATTAATTAAAGTAGACTAAGCTGGAGAACTAGAAATGGTATGGATACAGGTACGCCATTGACTGTGACACACCGCCATCTCGGATAGCGTCTCTAACCAGCGGTTTGAGTAATCACAAGGACACCAGCCAGACATGCGACATCTACCCACTTTGGTCAATGGAGCAGTCAGGGTCTTCATATTTCGTGACCACGTTGTTAGTTGATCACCATGAGGTTTTACCCAACTGTTGATGGGTTCAGTATATAATGGCCGGTACGGTAAACGATCAGCTGGCATGCGGAGTACGTGATCCAACCATTGCAAGCTGTGCGGTGTAATTAGTTGACCAATTGATCGCGCATCCCGAGCGTTCCGGAATACGCGTCGGCGAACTTCCACATTGCTCACGCGATCAGTCCACTTAATACGGGCCAACTGACGGAGACAACGATGGTCAAACACAGCAAGCCTGTTGACATCTTCTTTGTAAATAGGCCATGGTTCCGAATCATAGAGCAAAACTGAACGTACGAGAGTATATACTTTTCTTTACAGCGACAACCGAACGTCATTTTGACGCCACAGATGACGCAGTTTTTTGCAAACGCCACTCATGCCTTTGCTATCCTCGCTGTTATCTCATCAGCAACATTACGGGCTGACGAAACAGTGTTACCCAAGTATGTGAAACTGTTCACAGTCTCAAGCGGATTACCTGCAATGAAGAAATTACGAGGTGAAATACTCCTGTCTTGAAGCAGCACTTTGAAGGTATGAAGCGCATTCCGTACAAACCATCTCGGCCACTCACCTTGTCCAGCATGGTCTGCATGTTTTAGGCAGAGGGGCTGTGTAAGACAATGTCGTCCGCATACTCCAGAACGGTCAATTTAGCGCCAGGAAGAAGCTCCACACCGAATTCACTGGACTCCTCGAGCGCACCCTCCGGAATGTTGTCCATGACGAAATTGAACAGGAAGGGGGAAATCGGACACCC